>JXCR01081417.1:0-10962 GCA_002079205.1 Phalaenopsis hybrid cultivar
CTGTCAAGTTTTTGGCGCCGTTGTCGGGGACTTAATTCTTCTAGCAACAGTATCAAATTCTTATATTTTTAAGCATATATATAAAGCGCTGTCACAAACACCATTTCATGGACTGCTAGTATGAGTAGTTGTCTAGGCTCATGAGCATAACTACAATCCAACACCTTTGCCACTTGGCACTCCATCAACATATCCACTCGATAATGACTGCTCTAAAGTTTCCTTTACCTACTTTTCACCTAGCTCAAAAAAAATTGTTTTAAATATTCTACTACTTATGCCTTGATCACCATTTTTGGTGTGTATGATAAATAAAATTCACTAGGTTTGACTGCCTATTTTAGCAAGTGACCCGAGTGTTCCTATTTGGTGAGCAGTAATTTTAGAGAATGATCTGTCACCATTTATATGTGTTGCTGACCCCCACGAGTCATAACAAAGTGTATTTTAATGATAACCAATCAATCAATTTTTTACTATTTAAATTAATATGAGTAATTTAATCAAATTAATTAAATCCAACTTAGTAATTAAATTCAAATTAGTTAAATGAATTAATTTAATTAATTTAATAAAATTCTTTTTGGAAGTGCCTCGAGTGGCTCCCTCACCTTTCAAAACATAACTAAACTAAGCAATTAAATCAATCAAATCTATTTGGAAACATCTTGGACAGTCCCCTCCTATGTCTTAAATTAAATTAATTGATTTAATATATTTAATCTAGTTATTATGACTTATTTAATATATCTTAAGTTTAAATTAACACCTTTTTCATTTCTCATTTAATTTTTAAATTCAAAGTGATCCCTCAATAATAATATATGTTCAAAATTTAAATTGAGTAAATATGTTTATGTGGTTGGCCATATTAGACATGCTTCATGGTAAATTGATTTAATTTCATTCTTTGACGCCAAAGCTTAAAATATTTCCTAAATTCTTTTTTCCTTTAATTCTCTTCACCAAAGATGTTACATTATTAACCTCAAACTCTAAAATTTCTCTTTGGATTAGCTGATTCTCCAGTCCACATCCTTACTTGGCTGAAATTATCATTCACCTAGCACCCTCACTTAAAAATTTTGAGTGGCTTTATCTCTCTTGATTCTTCACTTGCATAGCCTTTTATTGAGAAGAAAAACTTTCAGAGTGTATGCTTCATCTAGTTTCTACACAATTTCTACAAGGTGTCATTATCTTGTCCTAGAAAATGAATGATTTTGCATGCCATGGTGATATGAATTCATGAGGGTGATATTTTTCAACCTAATTTGAGTTATCTTAAGTTTTGTGTGGTAAATTAATCCTGAACTCTATATTAGAATTTTCTTTAATGTCTCATCATAGTTGATCATCATAAGTTCATGCATTGACTAAAAAATAAGTTTAACATGAAATTGCATTGCATTAAAATAAATTTATTATTACCAAAAAATTTTCTTTTTATCACTTAACTTTACCGGGGATTATCAAAGAAGAAGTGTATGATTACTTGGGAGGGATAATCCTTAGATATATTTTTTTTTGTCTTTTTATTATATTTGGAGTGGTACTTATTTTTTGGGTGATGAAAGTGCGAGTACTTATGCTTGGCGAAAGGAAAGCACTTCTATGTTGTGGTACTTATCTTAGAAAGAAATGTTCTAGTGTAGCAGTATAAAGTTTTTGTACACACCTGAGAAGAGTATAAGTCTATTAGTATAGTTGGGGAATCCTACCCAATGTGGTTGGTTAGGCATAGATGTAAGCCAGGGTGCCGAACCAAGTCTCTCTCTTTTATGCATGCTTAATAGTTATATTTCCTATTACTATTAAAATCCAACAAATTTGTAACATACATTTTTTTGTAAAAAGTAAATATTATTATTTTTAATTTATAGAAATTTTTACAAACTCAATTCACATGCCTCCTCCACCAGCTTAAGTGCCATAGCCATCTTCATGTGGTATGAGAGTAAGGTTCTTATATTAGGTTTAATGACCTCAAGCGCATCCAACTATGTCGCATTATGGTAAATGTACAAATTTTGAAGGGTATTTTGTCGCTCAACCTTAACATTTTGATGAAACTATGCTTGATTTTGCAAAACCATCATGTCAACTTTGACTCAACCTATTGATTTTTGTATATGGAAATTGGTTCAACTTGGATACCCTCCAACTACTAAATTTGAAAGGGCTTTCATGTTTATGATGATTTTAGTGAATGCAATATCGACGAAAGGTAACTTGCACACTTCACAATTAAATTCCAAATGCTTAAACTTTTTAATATTTAAAGATTACATGCATATTTCAACTAATAAAAAAGATAAAGAAAATTGGAACGAACTATATATCACCTATGAGGTTACAATTGAAGGAAAGCAATCCAACAAATATCCAATTTCATAAGTATGAGCTTTTTCTATGTATTTAACTAAGAACATTATTGACATGTATACATGATTTACTAAAATCATTACTTACATGCTTTTTGTATAAGTTTTATCAATGCAAAGAAAAGTTAAAAAAATCTTGAGATGTTAGGTTTAGTTTTGGAGTGTTGAAGTAACTGTCATTTTTTAGTCTAAAGTGACATATTTTTTTAATCACTTGCTAAGATAACTAGTAGCATAAGAACATATGATATCACTAAGGAAAGCGGGTTGAATAAAAGGAGAACGGTAAAAATTGTTGCCCTTAAGAAAAAGAAATTAAGCAAAGTGGATAAGAAAATAGGGTGGACAAAGACATAGCCTTCATGACTAATACCTTCTATTCATTTATAATAAAAAAGAAAGTGATACGTGGTAGAAAATAAGAAAATGATAACAGTAAAATCAAACTATAAATTTTGATTTTGTGTGCTTTGAGTGCAAAAATCTAAGAGATATCAAGCTACAAACTAGCCTAAAAAACACCCACTACAAAAAAATGAAGAGAATGGTGAAAATAGGAAGAACAAAAATGAAATGCAAATAGCATTACGAATTAATTCTAATTTAAAATTATCAAAATCTAAAACTAAAGAAAAGGTCATCGACGTGTGTTTAATGGCTGCTACAATTCATGTGATTCTAATTTTGAACGTGCATGTGATTTATATTACAATAAACTTGTTTCTTTGCTGATGAATTATATTCATCTCTTAAGAGTACAAAAAAGCGTTATATTGCTTTGAAAAAAGAATCTATATCTTTAAAAAAAGATCATAACACCTGGACTCACAATTTAGAAAGAATCAAAATAAGAACTTGAAATTAAACATCAATCACTTTCCAAAACAGAAGAACATATCACGAGCTAAGAAAAAATTATTTGACTAATTACAGAAAGAGGAGCATAACTCAATAAACTATCTAGGAATAGAAATAGTACAAAGGATGATCTTGGAAATGAAGTGATGGAATTAAGAAAATAAATTAGAAATTTGCTACTATAATTTGCACCACTTGAGAAAATATGTTAATAGTTACATAACAAAGTGAGAAAAATAATTATAAATTTCATAAGCTTGCTCAATCATTGTTAAGATTTCATGTTAATCATGCAAAAATACTAGACATATTGCTAAAGTATACACACATAAAATATTCTTAAACACATCACTAAATTCGAAAGTAAATAATAAAATAAAACACATCATACATTCATTTATTGTGTTGAAGGGACCTAAAATGATCTTGGTACATGAATATACTAATGAATTATAAGTGCTGGTAAGCATTCATAATAGGGCTGGTGAAGGAGTGTTGTTTGAAATGATCCTTTTTTTAGTTGATAAATTAAAACACAATTTGCTAAGTAATTTTAACCTCTGTCGAAAAGATTTTGACATTAATTTTATGTTGAGTAAATGATTGTTAAATTTGTGATAAACCTATTTTTCAAGTAATTTTTTTTTTAATGTTTGTATGCTTGATAAGGATGCAAATGCTTTGTGCTAATTAATTAAAATCCAACTTAGGTAGCTTTATGCCAACTTGGATCCAAAAATTTTTTTTTGGTTACTTATCAGTAAAAAAGGATTATAAAAGTTTAAACAAAAGAACCATATTATTTGAGGATTCCAGTCATGTTAGCTTTCCTTTCACTCCACCTATAGATGTAGGGAAGGATTATACAATCCTTACATAAAATGAAGACATGAAATTAGAAAAATTAAATGAAAATGCAACATTTTTTAGAGGATGGAGATACTCCACAAGTCACCTTAAAAAAATATTATGGGAGACCTAACAGTTGGTGTTAAGACTAGAAATAGGTTAAGGCAAGAGGTTAGTAATACTAAATTCTTACATTTAATGGAATCTACAAACATATATGAGACCTTAGTTGATGGATTCTTGATTAGAGCTATATGATATGAATTAAATAAATTCACTAGAAATTATGTTTGAGATTTATGATTAGATCACTCAAACAAATAATAATTGAACTAACTGGGTGTATAAAAATAAGTTGAATGAAAGTAGAAAAGTTATAAGCAATAAGCTAGATTTGTAGCCAAAGGATATGACTAAATAAAATGAATATATTTTAAAGAAACCCTTTCACCTATAACTAAATTAAAAGCCATCCAGCTATTATCAGCATTTTCATGCTTCAAACTTCTCAAATTCATTGAAATGGATGTTAATAATGGTTTCTTGAATGGTATATTTTAGGAGGACATATGTTAAACAATCACCCGGGTTTAAAAGTCTAATACAAAATTAAACAAGCACCTTCAAGCTTGGTAAGACAACTTGAATCATTCATTTTGCAAAACTTTTTTAAAAATGGTTCTCTAAACTCCAGTCAATTCATAAAAAAGAGTTAATTAATATATTTCAATTGTTTAAGTTTATGTGGATGAAATCCCTTTTTGGTTTAACCAAAAATACTAAAAGTGATGAATTTTCCTCCATTATGAATAAAGAATTTAAAATAAGTATGCAGGGAAACTTAATTTGAATTTTAGGTTAGTGAAACAAAAATGGTTAGAGATTAATCCAAAGGCTTGGCATGAAAGGTTGTAAAAGTGCAAATACCCTCACGAGCCCTACAACTCAATTTTAAAAATCTAAATTTTTAAACTTTAAATATTTTACATAAAAATCATAAATGTGACATGAAAGATCGTTTTCACCTTTTATTCCCAAAACCTCCATCACATGTTCATTATCATAAAAAGAGGGGAAGATTGTTCAACCCCATGAGCCATAAGATAGTGAGTTTTGGTGATAACTAACATATGTCTACCTAAGTTTATCATCTTTTTTTTTTTAATAAAGAGCACTAAAAGGCTCCATTTTAATGATACAAGAAAAAATTACAACTCACACAAAGGAAAAGGAACCCTACCTAAACCCTATACAACTCACACAAAAAAAAGAAAATGGATTCCAATTCTAAAAAAGATAAAAAATACAGCTCACACCACACAAAAAATAAAATGAAAAAGAAGTACGAATATATGGGGAATCCATCAAATCAATCCCAATAAAATAATTAAGAATTTCAGGGAACTTATTAGTAAAACTAGCTTTTCGAGTCTTCATCCCTTGCTTAGCAGCCTAGTCCGTGCATTTATTTCCTTCTTGATGATTAAAAAGCCAATGAACCTAAATAACAATAGTCAGAGAAAAGATTCTTTTCAAATGAATCATAAGATTCCAAGGATAATCTCTATTCCTGCAATAAAAAGACCAAAGATCAAAAGAATCCATTTCAACTTCTAAATAATTTCAACCACATTTTAGGGCCACTTCCAGCCCCATAATCAATACTTGCAGCTAGAACAGGAGTAGAAAACCACATACTAGCCTTACCAGAAGAGTCTCTACAAATACCACCAATACTTGCAGCAGATGGAGACCAACTACCATCCGTATTGATCTTAATATACCCACCAATAGGAATAGTCCAATGAACTAAAATAGCATTAACTTTATAATTTTTTGGTAATTTAATATTAAATTTAAGTAACATTCACTTAACAGTTAAATCACAAGAAGGCTTAAACTTTCCAAATTTTAGCATCTTATAAATGAAACCTTTAATATAATAAAAATACCTAGAACTAGAAAAAATCTTGCCATCATGCTTACAAGTATTTAGAGCACACCAAATAAACCAAATAATGATAACAGGAACAAACCTGCACAGCTTCAACCCATTCCATTGCCAAACCGCAAGCATACTAGTAATGGAAGTGCTAGGAATACGATTTTCATCATACTCAAAAAGAGTAAAAACACGCTTCCATAAATCAGTAATACATGCACAATTACAGAAAATATGATCTAACGTTCCAACATGATTTTTACACAAATAACAGATAGAAGTAATTCTTAAACCTCTAAGATTTAAAATATCATATGTAGGCTGAATTTTATGTTAAAGACGCCACATAAAGAAGGATTGAGTAGGCTTAATAAAGTCATTCCAAGTCCACCGTTACTTTGTGAGGTATACAAATACTTAGAGAAAATCTTAGTAGCAGACTAATTGAAATTACCTTTAAGCTTGATCTTATCAGGACCCTGATTAACAATACTAGCCAAATCCTCCCTATTAACCAGGTTAGCAAGCATATTAGTATTCCAATCTCTATCATTCCACACCTCTTGTACCTTCAAGTTAATATCAAAAGGTCCCTCCATAGATTTCAGCTGAATGTCCCAAACCATTCTAGTTATCATACCAAAAACTACACTTGCCTTCACCAAGTTCCCAACAAAGATAAGATTCAGTACAATTAACCACCTACAACATATTTTTCCACATAAAAGAATCATGCACTTTTCTGTTCAAAGACAAAGTGTGCACATCTTTACAATATTTCAGATGCATCATTTTATCCTAGAGAGACTTACCATTATGAAAATTCAGCCATTATTTTGTATAACTTAAATGCATAGTATCCCTAAGAGAACGAAATCCAAGACCACCCTTACTAATAGGCTTACACATTTGTTTCCATCACATCCAATGAATTTTAATATTTTTACCAGCTCACAAAAATTTATTGAAAATACATTCCAGTTTCATAAAAACATGACAAGACATATTCAAAAAACATAAAGTAAATAGAGGAATAGAAGTAAAGGCACTTTTAAGTAACATCACATTACCCCCTTAAGATAGTAAAAGATTATCCCAAGACTTAATCCTCTTCCTAATTTTATCAATGATATTCTCAAAAAAATGCATTTTACGATGAGATTAAAACCCAGATGTACCATAAGAAAATCTCTCGGGGCATATCTAGTGAAATTCTAAAACCAATTATCTTTAGCAACAATAATCTTATCAGAACAGTAAAAGTTACTCTTAGTAGGATTGAAGATAAGCACATAAGCCTCTTGAAAATGCTCCAAACCCTGCCAAATATGTTTGATGGTACTTTTATTAACATTAGTAAAAAAGATAAGATCATCAGCATAATTTAAATGATTAATACCAAAACCACCTTTATCTTTATACCTCATACTAAGAAATTGATAAAAGAGGTTATTAAGATACTTGAGAAGATAATCAAAAGAAAGAATAAAAATAAAAGGGGAAAGCGAATCACCCTATTTAATACCTTTATTGGATTTGAAAAACCCACATTTATTACCATGAATAAGAAAATAGTAAAAATTATTCTTCATAACTCTTTTAATAATATTTCAAGAGGATAAATTAAAAATCTTAGCCTTCAAAACATCCATAACAAACTCTCATCTAATAGTATCAAACACATTCCTAATACCTAATTCAAAATTAACATTTCCACCTCTTCCATTTTTATTAATATCAAGAATAAGTTCTTGGGAAATAAGAGCATTATCACTAATAAATCTACCTTTAACAAAGGCCAGAGATCAACTTATCAAGAAAAGGTTGCAACCTATTCACCACCACTTTAAAAACTATTTTAGAAACCACAGTGGTTAGGCTAATAGGCCGATAAGCATCCCAAGAAATCCCCTTATTATCCTTAAGAATAAGAATGATATTAGATGCTTTAAAGTATTTGAAAAGATCCTTCGCTTTGAAAAATCCTACACAACACAAATAAGATTAAATTTAATATTTTCCAAAAAAAAAATTATAAAATTTTTACCAAAAAACCATAAGGACCAGCTAATTTATTATCATCAATGCCATCCAATGCATCTTTAATCTCTTTTTCAGTAAGAACCATATCTAAGGCTAAACTAAAAGCATAAAACTCATTAGTATCAAACAGAGAACTCTCAATAGGAGCAAAGACAAAAATATCACTGTTAAAAAGTATAATAAAATATGAAATACCATCAACTTCAATATAATTACTGGCAGTAAGAACCAAACCTCTAGAATTCTTAATTTTACTAATATAATTAGTTAACTTGTGTTTCCTAAGAAAAACATGATAAAAATCAGTATTACGATCACCATAAACAAAAAAATTACTTGTAGTCTTTTGCTTGAAAAACACTTCTTCCATAGTAATAACCTTACCTAATCTTTGTTGAGCATCCATGAAACTGGAATGATCAATCCCATCCTCTTGATAATCCTTCGCAATATTTATAAGATTGTCTTCAGCATTTAAAACCAAAGAATGAACATTTCCAAAACAATCTCAATTCTAGCCTCTTAATTTGGAAGCCACATTTTTCTGTAATAATCATAATTGTTTACCAGAAACAAGAACCTCATTACAAAACCAACTAGCTTTAACAAAATCTAAAAAGGAATTAGGTAAAGTCCACATATTCAAAAATCTAAACTGGTATTGTCGAACTCTATTATGCAAAGTAATAGTCAGTAAAAAGGGAGCATGATTCAAACAACAAATAGGAAAACGAGTAAAAACTGGAGAAGATAACATCCATAGCTTGTTACTAAAAAATTTATCCAACTGTTTGAACACTTTACCCCTATACCAGGTAAATTGATTACCTATAAAACCAAGATTAAACAGACCAACATTAAGTAAAGCATCATTGAAATCACTTTTAAGTCTAAGATTAGGAAGCTGATACACCAAAATAATATGTTGTTTTAAGTATGTATATTATGCCTATCTTTGGTGATATTGCAATTTAAAGAAGGATATTTTTGTTTTTTTTGTTGCATGTATAACATTTTTAGGCATTTGGAGGAAAAGTAGGAAAATTGAGGAAATTTGGAGCCAAAATAGTGAATTTTGGGAATCTGGCGCATGATGCACTAGATTTAGCGCCAGAGATGAAATTTTGTAGATTAAGGTGGTTTGAGGCAAATTTTGTGCAAATGGTCAAAGAGATACTTGTTCTAAACACCTTTTAGAGTAATTCAATGTATCTAGATACTTTGGAAGGTTCTTTTATGTAGTGATATGTCTCTTAGATCAAATGACACATCTTTTGAATTCAAAAAAGTTGACTTTTGAAGGGAAATTTTGAGGGAAATTTTAATACTTTTTGAAAGGAGGCAGCCCAAAATAAAAAAAGAAGACTTCAAAGAGTTTGTGTGTGACGTGAAAGGGGATTTGCGTGAAAGGCAAGAGGATGTGATAGAGAGAGAAAATAAAGGGCTTGGAGATTTTCTTCTATGGTTGTAAGAGGATTGGGAAGATGAGAGATTTATTCTTCATTACACATCTGAGAGAATTGAGAGTGCTTGTAAAGAGAGAAAGTCTTGGAGAGAACTTCTAAGGATTTGCTTGGGAAGGATTGTGAGATAAGTTGTGTCTTTTATTTCTTTTATTTTGTAAACTTGTTTTTATATATGAAATCCGTGTTTTGTCATATCCTTCTCATGAATTCTATGTAGTCCTCTTTTTCCTTCTCCCTACTTTGAAATATGATTTTGCGAAGAAGTAATTTTGTTTTATATAGTTTTAAATGTTAATAATTTATGATGATTTGAACTCTGATATTCATTTACTTTTTGATCTGACCATTTGAAATGTTAAACTGTGTTTAGAAGCATATATTCCAAAAAGGGTTATGATTTTTACAACATGAGGAGAATCACATTTGATTTCATGGGAGAGTATGTCATCCATGGAATTGAGTGCAAATAAATAGAGAAATATACTTTGATGGATGCAGAATTGGAGATTTTGAGGTGACATATTAAAATCCCCAATTTGGTCCAATTGATTGGAAACTAATCCGAGATTGCTAACCCTTAGAGGAGGGAGTAGTGNGCAGAATTGGAGATTTTGAGGTGACATATTAAAATCCCCAATTTGGTCCAATTGATTGGAAACTAATCCGAGATTGCTAACCCTTAGAGGAGGGAGTAGTGGGAACTCTGGAGTGGCAGCCGGTATCCTCCCAGCTTACCATAAAATTAGGGACCAAACTCTGGATTAGTCAATGTGCTTTATAGCACTCAGAAGAGGGTAAAGAATAGGGTTGCTCTTATTTAACACAAAACTGTTTATATATATATATTTTTCAAAATGATTTTAATTTCTTCCCAATCAATATGCTCATTGTAAGGGGAAGGATGCTTTCAAAAATTTGAACTTTCCATCAACAAAAATTTCATTTAGTTTTTGTAATTTTACTTTTTAAAGTTTAGTTTGTGGTTTAGTTAACTTTGTCATTCAACTCCATTTTAAAAAACATTCATTTTAGTAGTTAATATTCAAATTTAGCACTTTCCCCTTTTTTTAGTTTAAATTGAAATTATAATCTAAAGAACTATCTACATGCATTTTCAACTTCCTTATGAGATTGATATCTAGGTCTTCATTAGAGCCCATTATTACTTGTGTGGTACGCATACTTACGTTATTTTTAAAGGGAATTTGGCAGTTTAAAAAGTTTTAAAGATACACTTTTTGTTATTTAAATTACTTTTGTTGGGATTACATTGTATATTTATTATCATATCTGTCATTTGTATTTTGTAATATTGAAAAATAATTGCAAAACTAACACACGAAATCCGCCCGCATCAGAAGCTTACGTCCCTTTTTTCTCAGCAGCAGAAGTAATAGCATTAAAATCCCCCCCCCCCCCC
>JXCR01081424.1:0-10728 GCA_002079205.1 Phalaenopsis hybrid cultivar
TATTTATTTATTTATTTATTTATATATATGATGCTAAAATATTTGATCCTATTAAAAATTTAGGTTAGGGGGGGATGAAAAACTTTCTAAAACATGAATTTTATTTGTTCTTAAATATGTTAAATACAAATTTGATTTTGATTTGAAAAAAAAGGATTATGTATATGAAGTTATATTAGGAAATTAAAATTTTTAATATATAAATGGGTAAGAGAATTTAGTGGAAACCTATAGTAATGAAGAAAAAACTTTAAGTTAAAAATTTTTAATGTAAAAAATGATAAATATTATGTTACTATCTTTAGTTGGAGAAATTATATTTTTGAAAAATATAGAAGGGTTAGATTTTTATTTTCAAGACTTAAATTTCTTCTATTAAAAATAATTTTCAAAGCCATTATTATATTTTTAAGTAAAGGATTTATATTAGAACTTTGCTTTAGAAAAGGAGGAGTAGAATTCAAAATTATTAAAAGCCTACCCAAATATAGTAATCCTCACCTCAAAAAGAAAAAAAAGAAAATAGAAAAAGAAAAAGAAAAAGAAAAAGAAAAAGAGAAAGAAAAGGAAAGTAGACATAGGGTGAAGAAGCTTGAGGATTAGTGCCTAATCAAAAATTGGTTCCACATCTAACCTTTTTAAAGTATAAGATTTAAGAAATTTTTAAGCTTAAGGATATAATATCTTAAGTATAATTATTCTCAACAAAAATTATTAAGTGGAGAAGATAATAAGCCTAAACTTTGTACTTTAAGGATTTACAAATATTTATGAACTAGATAGGAACACATATTTTCAAAATTCTTTACATTAAAAATTTCTAAACTCTAAGTTAGTCACATGTACTAATGTTTTTTCTAAAATTTGACTACTATATTTCATGATCAAAATTTTAGAATATCCTAAAAAAGCTCATTTACATAATATACTTATTTTTGTTTTGAAAGATAGGAGTGTCACTTGAGGACAAGTAATATTTTATGTTAGGGAGATTTTGATACACAAAAAATATTTAGTATTTATGTGCATATTTTTTATATCTATTTTTGAGATATTGTGATTTAATGGAAATTATATGTTTTTCTTTCATCTACAATCAAATGGATGAAAAATGGTAAAATGAGTAAAAAATGTTCAAATTTTGAGTAACAATGAAGAAAGTGTGCAAAAGAACTATGGTGCCTAAGTGCCCAGAATTGGCGCTTAAGCTACAATAAATTTAAGAAAACCGAGATTAATCTCTAAGTACCTCACGCTTAAGTGCCAGAGGTAGTTACTTGGTGATTCAATGAATTTGGATGAACTTTTGTAGAGGTGTTTGAAGAAACACTTGGTGAAAACATTGAAAATAGTTAATGGACATGAAAATATATTCAATTAACTTTTGAAAGGAGGCAACTCTTGGAAGATTCATTGAATGTCGACACATTTTGAAGAGACACCAATGCACCTTTTGGAAATTTATAAAAAAAGACTTGGATTGGATTGAAGAGAAACCTACTCTCTCCAGTGCCCTTAAGGAAACTTTCAGCCCCTTAGCCATCGACACCTCTCTCTCTCTCTTAGATTAATTTGGATATATTTTTAGAGAGAAGAAGAGAGGAGTTGTAGTGTGTGAGTTAAGAGCATTGTTAGAGAAAGGAAGAGAAGAGATTCAAAGGAACTTCAAGAGTTGGTGGAGAGGATTTGAGATAAGTTTTTATCTTTGTGACTACATTTGGTATTAGTTTAGACTTCTTGTTTGTTTGCATGATTTCTACTTTCAAACATAAGTGTCGTTGTGTTTTCTCCATGAAATTTGAGTAAATTTCTTTATCTTTTTTCCTTAAAATAATAAGTGATTAAGTTTTGGATGGAAGTTGTGTGAAGTATTAGTCTTTAGTGTTGGAATAAGTTGTGAAGATTTTAAACCTTATATTTCATTTACTTCTTGATTTGGCCAATTAAGATGTTAATGTTTGTTGTCAGAACATGTAAGATCCGAGATGGTATTATCCGAATCAAGTAATGGTAAGAATCACATGAGATTGTATGGATGAGAATGTAATTCATATGATTGAGTGCAAATAAATATGGAAATAAACTTTAAAGGCTGTAGAATTAGAGGACTATACAGTGATAGGCTAATGCACCCAATTTGGTTTGTTGTTTTAGGTTTCGATATGAGATGTTATCCTCAGGTCGAGGGAGAATAGGAAACACTAGAGAGAGAGCTAGTATCTTCCCTACCTAGCCCATCTTCAAGACTATTCAAACTTTAAATTTGCCAATGTTCTTTGTAGCATCTCTAGTAAGGCTAAAAATAACTATTACTCCTAATTGACACAACACAATTAAATACTTCCACAACAAAATTTCTATACTTGTTACTGAGTCATGATAAGGAAAAGGATATTTTATTTATATTGCCTTCATCTTACAGATATCTAGTTAAATTTAGTTAGTTGTTTACTTTATTTTCAATTATTAAAAAATTACCCAAAAGAATCAAACTTTCATTCCTATTATAACATTTATAGTTTGAGTAAGAATAATTTGCAAAGTAGAATTTATTATATAATTTCTTCTGATTTAGTTACATATGATAGTTCTCCTTATGGGTTCGATATTTTGGGCTTAATCAAAAGATCTTATATTACTTGATAATGATATGTATAGTTGCATAATATCTCTTAATTAAATTTAATAAATGCATTCTTATTTGCTTTGAAGTTAATTTTTTGGCACCGTTATGCCATTGAAGCCGTCGGTCATCGCAATTGAAATCCCGTTGCGCGCTTCGGAAGGACGTTTTTAAAAAATTTTAGTTTTGAAAAAGATGAAGTCAAACTGACCCCATAATTTTCANTCTTTGAAGTTAAATTTTTTGGCGCCGTTGTGCCATTGAAGCCGTCGGTCATCGGAATTGAAATCCCGTTGCCCGCTTCGGAAGGACGTTTTTAAAAAATTTTAGAAAAAAGATGAAGTCAAACTGACCCCATAATTTTCATAGTTTAGATGAAAAAGCGTTTTACCTATGAAGTCAAACTGACCCCCTAATTTTCATAGTTTAAATGAAAGAGCGCTTTACCTCAAATCCTGTATCTATCCTAAAGGATGAACACAAGANATATCTATCCCAAAGGATGAACACAAGAATTGAGGGTGAGGCTCAATCAAACAAACTAAAGAAAGTTATGACATATGTTTGGTCTGCGAAACCAATGTATTGGCCGACAAGTTCCCCTATTTAATATAAGGAATTAAATAGGGTTTATATTATGCTGGGTTCGGGAAAAGCTTCCTATAAGGGCAAGCCCCTATAGTTAATTACATCNTCCTATAAGGGCAAGCCTCTATAGTTAAATACAACATAGATAACTGAAGTTACCTAAGAATACTCTCGATAAAAATCAAGAAAAGTTACCTTCAAGGAGATCAAATGGTAAGGACATTTCAAAAATATCAGACTAAGAAGTGTGAATAGGGATTGGTTCAAATATGGAACATTTTATTTTGGAGTCTAAAGGAGGAAACACTAGAGGATGTCACGGATCCAAAGGAGAACTTCGGTGACTTCCCAAGCTAAATGTTTCATCCTGCAATTTTTTATTTAAGACACAATAATTTGCAATTTTTTATTTATTAGAATTTACATTTGTGTGAAGCAATCAACACAAATAACCTTGAAGTTTCATCCTGTAATTTTTTTATTTATTAGGATTTACATTTGTGTGAAGCAATCAGCACAAATAACCTTGAAATATGATAAGCTATCCTATTATTTGGCTTCAATTTAGGAGAAATCATTTAGATGTTTCATCCTGCAATTATTTATTAGGATTTACATTTGTGTGAAACAATCAGCACAAATAACCTTGAAGATGTGAGATTTATTAGGATTTATATTTGTGTGAAGCAATCAGCACAAATAACCTTGAAGATGTGAGGATTTATTAGGATTTACATTTGTGTGAAGCAATCAGCACAAATAACCTTGAAGATGTGAGACAATTTTTTATTAGGATTTACATTTGTGTGAAGCAATCAGCACAAATAACCTTGAAGATGTGAGGTGTTTATTAGGATTTACATTTGTGTGAAGCAATCAGCACAAATAACCTTGAAGATGTGAGGATTAGTCGTAACAAACGACTACCTCGGAGTCCTAGGGCGAGTTTAGGGCTTAGATTGTACAACAGGATTGGGTCACGACGAACGACAACCTCGGAATCCTAAGGCGATTTAGGGCTTAGATTGTACAACAGAATTGTACAAATGCCTAAAAGATGTGTTTAAGGATTTATGTTGCACTANATGGAAACACTTAGTCCAAATGAATTTACTAAACTCAACTTAATGAGTTCCATAATTTTATTTAGACCGCGGAAAACCTCGTTAGCAACCGTAGGTTACCTCCTCCGAGGGTTCCCGATCTTCCAATAGAGAATATTTATCGTAGGTTACCTCCTCCGAAGGTTCCCGATCTTCCAATAGAGACGTTTTAATTTAGTTGAAGTGTATTTTTTTTTGTGAGAGGGTTCCCGATCTTCCAATAGAGATGGCCTCGTTAGCAACCGTAGGTTACCTCCTCCGAGGGGTTCCCGATTTTCCAATAGAGACAATATTTATCGTAGGTTACCTCCTCCGAAGGTTCCCGATCTTCCAATAGAGACGTTTTAATTTAGTTGAAGTGTATTTTTTGTGATAATTCCCGATCTTCCAATAGAGACATTTTAATTTAGTTGAAGTTGTATTTTTTGGTGATGCTTCCGATAGAGACGTTTTAATTTAGTTAAAATTGTATTTTTTGGTGATATTTGTGATTAAATTTTGCTTTTAGACCGTGGGAAGCCTCGTTAGCAACTTAGACCGTGGGAAAATTCGTTAGCAAACCGTAGGTTACCTCCTCCGAGGGTTCCCGATCTCCGATAGACATTTTAATTTATTTGAAGTTGTATTTTTTTGTGATGTTTGTGATTAAGTTTTGAGTTGTCTTATATTTTTGAAAGTTGTGGGGGTGAGTTATGCAATTTTATATTTTCTATGCAGGTATGTAAATACAAGCATAAATATTTTTTTGTGATGTTTGTGATTAAGTTTTGAGTTGTCTTATATTTTTGAAATGTTGTGGGGTAAAATTTATGCATTATATAATTAAATTTTGAGTTGTCTTATATTTTTGAAATGTTGTGGGGGTGATTTATGCAATTTTATATTCGTTTTCTCATGGAGGTATGTAAATACAAGCATAAATAAAAGTGCAGTAGGAAAGTACAAGAAAGACTATACATGCAGGTATATAAATACAAGCATAAATAAAAGTGCAGTAGAAAAGTACAAGAAAGACTATACAGGTATGTAAATACAAGCATAAATAAAAATGCAGTAGGAACGTACAAGAAAAATTATAAAATGCCGTAAACTATAAAAGTGTACCTAGCGAGTCTTCTCGTTCCACCACCTGAAACTCAAAATGCATGTCAGAGCATTTATGTATATANTTCTCGTTTCACCATCTGCAACTCAAAATACATGTCAGGGCAGTTTATATTTATAGAGCTGGAAAAGTAAAGTTTTGGAAACCTTCCTAACTCTGTAGTGTATTGGGGGTCCTTAATTTTTAAGGATAATATTATTAAGTAAAACATATTAAGTTTAATAGATCTCTAAGGTATTCACCATTTAAGGATAATATTATTAAGTAAAACATATTAAGTTTAATAGATCCCTAAGGTATTCACCATCTAAGGATAATATTATTAAGTAAAACATATTAAGTTTAATAGATCCCTAAGGTATTCACCAGTGTCTAAGGATAATATTATTAAGTAAAACATATTAAGTTTAATAGATCCCTAAGGTATTCACCAGTTTCAGAATATGGAGCAGGTCCATGCAACCTTCTTAATGTATGGTAGTAGATCCCTAAAGTATTCACCAGATTAAGAGTAGGGAGCAGGTCCATGCAACCTTCTTTATGTCTGGTAAAAGGCATTAGGTTCATTGAAACTTTATTATGTTAATTAATAATTCAACCTGAATATCCTCATGCTCAGTGAATATTGATGTCTTGATTATCCCTAAGAATATTGTGAATGTTATTTGTCTTTTCATTTGAAGATTATGTTGGTAAAGACCTTAAAGGGGGCAAATTAGTGTATTTAAAGACACTTAACCAAATTTTTAATCCTAATTGGACTTGTGGTGTTTTAAAAGAAGTTTAATTATGTTGATTTTTCTAATCCTCTTTATCAAGTTTTAATATTGGCTTAAATTCACCACAAAGTCCTTTAGACCTAAGTGAGTGTGAATGTATTAATTTTGAGAAGATTTAAAACTTTAAGTGGTCATTATGAAGATCATTTTAAATATCATTTTAGGGGTGTGAAATCATTAATTTCCAAAGTCATGTACCTATTCATGTCCCTAAACTCAAAAATTGATGAAATTTCCAAAATTTTGGTAATTGTGGGAATTATTCATTTATCTTATAATTTGGCAAAGTGAAGTGGGTTTCTACCAATTAAGCCCATTTTTTATTGCAAATCATCAAATGAGTTAATTAATATCAGAAATTACCCATTTCCCATTTTGATTAAGCCTAAATGTTCATTAANCGTTCATTAAGGCCAAAATATCCAAAATTACAGTTTTGCCCACAAGGGTCCGAACTTTCATAATTTGTCAAATTTAAGTCAAATGACTTTAAAATTTTTATGTAACCTTACTAATAAGTCAATTAAGACATCAGAGGAGAAAATGTGGATTTTCACAATTTAATTTAATTCATATTAAATATGCATCTTCAAAGAAAATTTTAAAAGATGATCAAGACAATTCCTAAATTAAGACATCAGAGGAGAAAATATGAATTTTCACAATTTAATTTAATTCATATAATTATTTATATGCATAAATATGCATCTTTAAAGAAAATTTCAAAAGATGATCAGGACAACTCGTAATCACTTGAACGGCATCAGAGGAGAAAATGTGAATTTTCACAATTTAATTTAATTCATATAATTATTTTCATGCATAATTATGTTTCAAAGAATATTTCAAAAGATGATCAAGACAATTCCTAATCATTTGAAATTTTTATGCATGCATATTTTTAAAGAAAATTTCAAAAGATGATCAAGACAACTCCTAATCATTTGAAATTTTTATACATTTTCAAAGAAAATTACAAAAGATGATCAGGACAATTCCTAATCACTTGAAATTTTTATGTGAGCTATTGAAATTATTTAGACTAGAAAGTCATCTCGCCAAAAGTTCATAATTTTTTCAATTTTCTGTGATATTAAAATTAATTGATGTTTTGGAGACCAAAAAAAATAAAATTTTTTATATATTGAAAAATATGTTTTATATTTTTGGAAAATTTCTCTAAGGTCAGAAAACTCAGAAAAATTTATTTTGTATTTTTCTGATTTTTATTTAATTTTTTAGAATTATTTTGGTGAAAATTATATTTTTAAGCCTTAAAAATCATTTTAATGTTTAAAAAAAGATATCTTTATTTTTAGACCTTGGAAAAATATTCCAATGAGTTTTAAGTGTTTAAGAAATAATTTGGAATATTTCCATGAGTTTAATATTTTAAAATTTTTTATTATTTTTTAATTATTAAAAATAATTAAAAATAACCTAAAAATCAAGTTTTTATTTTAAATAGATTTTCATTTTTATTAAATCCCCCTAATATCAGAGAACTCAAAAAACTTGGTTTCATAATTTTTGGAGTTATATTTTGATTTTTTAAAAATCATTTAAGTTTCAAATTTGATGGTCATTTTTAAAAATCAATTAAAAATATTAAATGATCTCCAAATGACTTTAAATTTTTATGATAAGTTTTCTGACTCATATGCCACAATGGAGAACAAAAATTAAGTGATTTTAGTCTCTATGTGCTTCAATTAAATATTTTAAGAAAATTAAGTTTTGCTCAAAACAGTGATGTTTTGATACTTAAAAATCATAAAATTATTTTCTAAGACTACTCTGGCCATAGAAAACTTACATGAATTTTTGTACAATTTTCTAAGCCACATACAATTTTCCATAATTATTTGAATAGAAAATGCATAAAAAGTTAGAAAATTAATATCTCTATCTAGAGATCTTCTATGTCTTTGGAAAAATGCTCAAATTGTGCACCTAGATAGAGACTACAATATATAAAAATTTGGGGTCAAGGTGATAATCCAATATGAATGGAGAATTGAAAAACCCCTAACCCTAATTCATTTTTTAAAAATAATTTATGCATCAAATTAATGTGAAAATAAATCCATATGATTCTCCTCTGTTCACTGAGCAAGATGGTAGGTTTATTTTATTTTTATGAATCTTCTATGCAAAGACATAGATTTTTGAAGTTTAGGGGTTATTTTCTGAATTTATTAAATACCCCTATTTATTTATTCAAACCACGGGCTGACTGGATCATCGGGTCCGTCGAACAGCCACGCGGCGCGCTTCTATTCAACGCCGCCTTCTGAGTCAGCTGCCACGAAGCCCACCATATCGTTCTAGAGGATTATCCAGTTTGATCTCCGCCATCCATTCAGTACACGTGAGAATGGATGACATCCGTTCATCGTCCCCGATGGCCTTAACCGAGAGCCGTCCAACTTAAAGCATCCGTTCATCGTCCCCGATGGCCTTAACCGAGAGCCGTCCAACTTAAAACCTTAATATCTCTCTCGTTTCGTAATGGATTTTGATGATTTCTTTTTTAAATTGTTCTTCTTAATGAGACGAACACATCTATATGGTAAACATACTATGAAATCAAGCCATATTAAATGGAGAGCTTGTGAAGGCTCGGGAGAGTGAGTGAGGTTATACCTTTGCTCCGAGAGGTTTGGCCTCAATCAGAGATTCTCCACACCTTCGTTGGGTCCCAAAGAGCTTAGGGATGAAGCCTATAACTCTAGTGTAAGGCCTATGTATGATTTCAACCACAGCCGATTTTGGGTGTTGGTTGAGAGCTATGGTAGAGGCTATTTCAGAGGGGGAATTGATGGGCTGTTGTGAAGGTGTAGGGCCAATTTATTTGGAGTTTGGTGCTGTGTAGGTTGGGATTACGATTGTTTGAAGTTTAGTGCTGTGTAGGTTTGGATTGATGTTTTTCCTGGTTTTTGGCAGGAATTCAAACTCAAAATTGGATTTCTGTGGTGGAATTGGGAGAGGGAAATGGATTGTAATGTGCTAAGGAACTCTTAGAGAAGCTCTCTGAGGAGTTTGGGAGGCCTTGGTGAAAAATTTTTCTTACCACCTTCTTCATGGCCGTGGGGGGCATTTTATAGAAATTGGCCAAGGGGAAGCTTGGTTGGCAAATTGAGGGGTTAGCCCCACTGCTTAGGTGTTAAGCAGAGGAGCTCTCAGCTCAATTTGGGCTAAGGTGGCTTCTTTGCATGAATTTGGGTATGGGGCTCACGATTTTGGGCTTTATTCTAGGTTAAAGTGGTTAACCAAGGGTTGGGTCATGGTTAAAGCTTGGAATGAGCAGTAAAAATGGCACCATAGGGTAATGACATGTGGTGTAACAAGTACTTTGATTTAACCCTCTCTTTATCCCTTTTAAAAATTAAAAAAAAAATTTACCCACGAGATAAATATCAAGCTTAACCATAAGTTGATGGCTGGCTTTAAACTCAACTCTAGAGGCTAGGATGAGTTAAGGTAAGGCTCATTTGACCATACCAAGCTCAATTGGTTTGGATTTGACCAGTCCAAGGAGGTGCATATGACCAAAGCTTGTGTTTGGACTGTAAGACATGTCAATTGGCCCAATTAAATATGGCATTTGGTGTAAGAGACCATGAGGAACAAGTTTGGATTTGGCCATAAGTCCAAGAAGGTGCATATGACCAAATCTTGTTTTTGGACTAGGTTAGACAATATAGAATTTGGTGTAAGAGACCATGAGCAACAACTTTCATGAAGGGTGAAAGTCATTTTGAGGTCAATTGGTTAATCNGAGATGGTCATCCGGCTCGATATCCGCCGTTCATTCAATACACGCGCGGATGGACGACATTTGTTCATCGTCCCTAAAGGAATGATCATGTGATCGTCCACACAAAAACCTTAATATCTCCCTCATTTCTTAATGGATTTTAGTGATTATTTTTTTAAATTGCTCGTATTAAAGAGACGAACACATCCATACGGTTAAGATGCTATGAAATTAAGCCATTGTAAACATAGAGCTCGCGAAGGCTCGGGAGAGTAAGGGAGGTTATACCTTTACTCCGAGAGATGTAGCCTCAATCAGAGATTCTTCACACCTTTGTTATACTCCAAAGAGCTTAGGGATTGAGTCCCTGGCTCTGGTGTAAAGCCTATGTGTGATTTCTACCACAGCCGATTTTGGGTGTTGGTTGAGAGCTATGGTAGAGGCTCTGTGGAAGGGGGATTTGATGGGGCTTTGGCTTCTTTCACTCTTGTGAAGGTGTAGAACCAATTAATTTGGGGTTTGGTGCTGTGTAGGTTGAGATTGGATTTTGTCCTGGTTTCGGGCAAGAATTCAGGCTCAAAATTGGATTGCCATGGTAGATTTTGCAGGGAGAAATGGATTGGGATGTGCTAAGGGTCCCTCAGGGAAGCTCTCTGAAGAGTTTAGAAGGCCTTAGTGAAAAAATTTTACCAAACCTCTCCATGGCCGTGAGGGGTAGATTTTATAGAAAATGGCTATAGGGATGCTTAGCTGGCCAATTGAGAGCTTAG
>JXCR01081424.1:14947-33165 GCA_002079205.1 Phalaenopsis hybrid cultivar
TGGCCAATTGAGGGGTTAGCCCCACTGCTTAGGTGTTAAGCAGAGGAGCTCTCAGCTCAATTTGGGCTGAGGTGTCTTCTTGGCATGAATTTGGGTATTGGCCATGTGGGGGCTCACGATTTTGGACTTTAGCTTGGGTTAAAGTGGTTAACCAAGGATTGGGTCATGGTTAAAGCTTATAATGAGCAGTAAAAATGACACCATAGAGTATTGACATGTGGTATAGCAAGTACTTTGATTTAACCTTCTCTTTATCCCTTTAAAAATTAAAAATTTTTTTACCCATGAGATAAATATCAAGCTTAACCATGGGTGGATGGCTGGTTTTAAACTCAACTCTACAGTCTAGGATGAGTTAAGGTAAGGCTCATTTGACCATTCCAAGCTTAATTGGTTTGGATTTGGCCATAAGTCNATTCAGCTGTCATGCGACCCGCCATATTTTTTCAGAGGATCATCCCGCTTGATCTCCGCCATCCATTCAATACACGCGAGAATGGACGGCATTCTTTCATCGTCTCCGATGGCCTTAACCGAGAGCCCTCCAACTTAAAACCTTAATATCTCTCTCGTTTCTTAATGGATTTTGATGATTTTTTTTAAATTGTTTGTCTAGAAGAGACGAACAAATCTATATGGTAAACATACTATGAAATCAAGCCATCATAAATGGAGAGCTCGCGAAGGCTCGGGAGCGTGAGTGAGGTTATACCTTTGCTCCGAGAGGTTTGGCCTCAATCAGAGATTCTTCACACCTTCGTTGGGTCCTAGAGAGCTTAGGGATGAAGCCTTTGGCTTTGGTGTAAGGCCTATATATGATTTCGACCACAGCCGATTTTGGGTGTTGGTTGAGAGCCTATGTGATAGAGGCTTTGTAGAAGGGGGATTTGATGGGGCTTTGGCTTCTTTCACTCTTGTGAAGGTGTAGAGTCAATTATGCTATTTCAAAGGGGGAATTGATGGGGGTTTGTCTTCTTTCTCTGTTGTGAAGGTGTAGGAGCTCTGTGGAAGGGGAATTTGATGGGGCTTTGGCTTCTTTCACTCTTGTGAAGGTGTAGAGCATTTCAGAGGGGGAATTGATGGGGGTTTGGCTTCCTTCACTGTTGTGAAGGTGTAGAGCCAATGTTTGTAGTTTGGTGCTGTGTAGGTTTGGATTGAAGTTTGTCCTGGTTTCGGGCACGAATTCAAGCTCAAAATTGGAATTCTGAGGTGGAATTGGGAGAGAGAAATGGATTGTAATGTGCTAAGGGACTCTTAGAGAAGCTCTCTGAGGAGTTTGGNTGACTAAGCTCAAATTTATTATTGTATTTTGTCACAAATGACCTCATAAAGGATTTTTAACAAAAATTGGATGCCAATTTGAGGTATAGGGCATTCAATTTTTGAGATTTGGGGTGTTAGCCAATAGTGGGGCTAATTTGGGATTTTGGATTTAAACCAAATTAGATGATCAAAAGATTTTACCAATGCAAATTTATGGTCAAATTTGATGTAAAATATTGCTATGAAGCAAATACAACATTTCTTTGGGCCAATTTGCATGGTTATAAGTCCAATTGATGTGATTTGGTCATTTAGCCAGGGTATTGTGAGGGTACGGTGAGGGTATGGTATACCTTAGCTCCAAACCAACACCCAGGGTCAATCCTAAGGCCAAGTAGCCCTATAGGAACTCTCCTTGAGTTCTCTCATAATGATCTTACCTACTAAGTGCTAGAGGTTAGGACCAATATGTGGAACTTCAAGTTGAGTAAAGAGAAGAGTTTTGAGTTTCTATTGGTGAGGGTACCTTTTTTAGTTTTCTAAGACTAGTCAGTAGGAAAGTGCTATGGCTAGACCTAGGCTACTAAAGAAATTTCTAGACCTCAACCAAAAGTGAGGTGAACAAATGGACCCCCAATAGGTGTGGTGTGATGGGCGAGCACACCGCACGTATTGGTGTTGACCGACAGGATCAACAAGACCAATATAGATTTCTATGTCATCAGACCTAGAAAGAAGTATGAATTTGTGTCTGCTATTTGTTTTCGCTGGGGATTTTTTTTTTGCAAATAAGTGTCTGATCATGATCAGATAGTGAGGACTCTCACTGAGGATTGGATAGTGAGTTTTAAAGTTGTTAAGTGTGTTGTTTTGTTTTTTTTTTTTAGGGATCAACATGTAGAGGTTGACCTCAGAATGGGGATTCAAGGTACGAATATTAATATCAATGGAGAGTTAGACATTTGGAACTGACTTCCAATTGAAGAAATCATAAGTGTAGGACTGATCTTAAAGTAAGAATTGAAACTATTGGATCAATTTTGAAGGATGTGAATTAGAAATATCGGACTGATTTGAAGTGAAAATTATCCGATCAATTTGGGAAAAGCATAAATCCAAAGTATCGAACTGATTTAATGTGAAAATTGAAATTATTGGATCAATTTTTAAAAAGTTATGAATCAGAAGTATCGAACTGATTCGATAAAAAAATTGAAATTATTAGATCAATGACTAAAAGTTATGAATCAGAAGTATCAAACAGATTCGATGAGAAAATTGAAATTATTGAATCAAAATTTTGAAAAGTTATGAATCAAAAGTATCGAACTCATTCGATAAAAAAAATTGAAATTATTGGATCAATTTTTTTTTTAAAAAGTTATGAATCAAAAGTATCGAACTGATTCGATAAAAAAATTAAAATTATTGGATCAATTTTTTTTTAAAAGTTATGAATCAGAAGTATCGAACTGATTCGATAAAAAAATTGAAATTATTGGATCAATGAAAGAAGTTATGAATCAGTAAGTATCGAACTGATTCGATAAAAAAATTGAAATTATTGGATCAATTTTTTTTTTAAAAGTTATGAATTAGTAGTATCGAACTGATTATGAATCAGAAGTATCGAACTGATTATGAATCTGAAGTATCGAACTGATTCAATGAGAAAATTGAAATTATTGAATTAATTTTTTTTTTAATTTTTTTTTGAACCATTGCAATAGAGAAATGTTTAAAGCAATGTGGTATCAGATACTGCGATTCTCAACCTCTAAAAGTTTGGTATGAACCATTGCAATAGAAAAATATCTAAAGCAATGCGGTATCAGATATTGAGATCCGTACAGAACCATTGCAATAGAGAAATATCTAAAGCAATGCGGTATCGGATATTGAGATCCGCACCTCAGTTTGATTTGAACCATTGCAACAGAGAAATATCTAAAGCAATGCGGTATCGGATATTGAGATCTGTACCTAAGAGAAATATCTAAAGCAATGCGGTATCAGATATTGAGATCCGCACCTCTAAAAGTTTGATAAGATTGCAATAGAGAAATATCTAAAGCAATGCGGTATCGGATATTGAGATCCGTACCTCTAAAATAGAGAAATATCTAAAGCAATGCGTTTCATACCTCTAAAAGTTTGATATGAACCATTGCAATAGAGAAATATCTAAAGCAATGTGGTATCGAAGAGAAATATCTAAAGCAATGCGGTATCAGATATTGAGATCCGCACCTCTAAAAGTTTGATAAGATTGCAATAGAGAAATATCTAAAGCAATGCGGTATCGGATATTGAGATCCGTACCTCTAAAATAGAGAAATATCTAAAGCAATGCGTTAGATATTGAGATCCGTACCTCTAAAACTTTGATATGAACCATTGCAATAGAGAAAAATCTAAAGCAATGCGGTATCAGATATTGCAATAGTGAAATATGTAAAGCAATGCATTATCGGATATTGAGATCCGTACCTCTAAAAGTTTGATAAGAACGATTGCAATAGAGAAATATCTAAAGCAATGCGGTATCAGATATTGAGATCCATACCTCTAAAAGTTTGATATGAACCATTGTAATAGAGAAATATCTAAAGCAATGCGGTATCAGATATTGAGATCCGTACCTCTAAGAGTTAGATATGAACCATTGCAACATAGAAATATCTAAAGCAATGCGGTATCAGATATTGAGATCCGCACCTCTAAAAGTTTGTTTTTGTTGAATTTGTGGGAATTTTGTAGAATTTGTGAAGATTAAATGCAAAGATGGGAATAGGGCGTCCAAGCCTACCCCGAAATGTAGAGATGGGTATAGGGCGTCTTGCCTATCCCAAAATATAGAGATGGGTATAGGGTGTCTTGCCTATCCCAAATGTAGAAATGGGTATAGGGCGTCTTGCGAATGTAGAAATTGGTATAGGACGTCTTCCCTATCCCAAATGTACAAATGGGTATAGGGTGTCTTGCCTATCCCGGAATGTAGAGATAAGAGATGAGGCATCCATGCCTATCCCGAAATGTAGAGATGATGAAAATTTTGCAAAGTGTAGAGAACGTCCGTATAAGTTTGTACAGTGCAGAATTTTATTGAAATGTCTGTGTAGAGACTCTAAAGAATTTATGCGGGGCAAAATTTTGTTTCAATGTTTATTTTCTTATTGTTTAATTTGTTTTAGGATTTAGACCCAATTTCAGACAAGAGCGACATCTAAGAACGAGTCTTTGTCATTGAAACACGAGGCATGGTGCTTCTTGAAGTATCGTCCACTGACTTAGGACAAGTGTTAGAAAAAAACTCACTCTTTAAGGTGCTATCAGAATTATATTCTTTCAAGGCCTATAAAAGAGGTGTTATCTCTAAAGACGTCGTAGCTGAAGAGGTTGCAAGTTTGTAGATTTGTTTGTAACAGTTGTCATTTGATTTGTTGTAGATTCTGTAAAGGTTGTTGAAGTTATCTTTGAGGAATCTTTCTGACGTTCTTCGAGCTGACGTTGGAGTTGTATTTGCTGAACACTGAAAGATACGACTTCAGGATTGAATTTCCATTAACGACTAATATCATCGTTGTTTCTTTAATTCTCTCTTTCTGAGCCTAAGCAGATTATAAAATTTTGGTTATGTGATCAAAATATTTTTCATTGTCCAAAGATACTTCTGAGCCAATTAATAATCGACCAAAAGACTCAAAATCGTTGAACTTTTTCTTGAATATAATATTCGAAGATATTTCTTAAGAGATCATTTTAAGTCTCATTAATTAAGGAAACTCGAACACCAATTTTTGATTATACGTTCACTTCAAGCTTCTTCTCAAGGAGACTTTTTATTTTGATTTGATCTTTGGATCAAACTTTTCATACCATTTTTTTTTGTGTTTTGTCGAGAATTACTATATATGGTAGAGCATGATTTAAAGATTTTGAATGTCTGAATTTTGACACCAATTTTTTATTATGCTCACCTCAAGCTTCTTCTCGGGGTAATTTATTATTATATATTTTTTCTTCGCTTTGCTTCTTTTATTTTCTGAGAATTACTATAGCTAGTGGATCGTATGTTAAGGATTTTGAATGTCCAAATTCCCCTAACTAAGAATCCTCAAATGTTTCTTAAGTTGAATTCTGCGAAATTATAACTCATTCGTGAGTCAAGACCCAGTCACGTGGTAGGAGATTAAAAGGCTCGTGATATCCCGAGTTAACTACTCGTATTTCCACCACATTATTTTATTTTGAAATTTTCTTAGGACTCAGTCTAAATTTATAAAGTGGATGACTCAGTTATTAGGGCATTAATTTCATTCTCCCTAGAAGTCAGTCTTATCAAAACATCCAAATATTTCTTTTGAGGTGATCAATATTTTAAATATTGCACAATTTTAAACAAAATAAGTCTTCTTTTTATTAATTTGGGTGGGAGGGATGAGATAGACTAACATCAAACCTACTAATATCCCTTTTTAAACAAAAAGTAGTACAGCAGCAGCTAAGAGGAATTTCATTCGTTGGCAGATGCGTAGGAATAAGTTAGAACAAACAAATCGACTGAAGTCATATTGATAGAACCTATTTTAGTTTTTTTTTTTTTTGAAGTATTCTTCTGGGATTGTTGTGTCCCCATTCCTCAAATTTTCCTCAAGCAAGTCCTTAAAACTGCAACACTCTTCTATGGTGTGTCCAATGAACCTGTGGTATGGGCAATATCTCGGGTGCCCTTTTTTGTTGACCTCGTCAGGCTTTTTTGGCGTCGGCAACCTAAACTTGAGATCCTTGATCAAACTGCGAAACATCTTTTTTGCCTCTTCATCTTTAAAAGAGTATACCCCATTTGATCGAGCGTTCATGATTGAAATTTGTTTTTCGTATGTCTGGGAAGGTCTCTGGTGAGACGATTGTTGAAGATTCTGACGAGAACGTCGGGAAGTTTGTTGATGTTGTTCAGCCTGGATCTGCAACGATCGCTTTCCCCTGCTAACCATAGCAACTGTTTCAGAATGCTTCTCAAATAAATTAGTTGTCATGGACCTTTCATGAGGATCCATGTGTTTGATTTCTTCTTGAAGACTGTTAGCCTTGCTGCGTAGCTTCTCGAAGGATTTGATGGTGAGTCCCTTGAACATGAAAGCTACTGGCCCATGGATGCTTTTTAGTAAGAACTCAATTGCGTGATATTCCTGTAGCTGAGGTTCACAGTTCATGCTAAGGTTTATCCACCTCAAAATATAATCTACTAGAGTCTCATTAGGCTTTTGTCTTCTTACCACGAGATTTCCACATGATGTTGCACTCTGACAAATCTTTTTATGAACAACTGTTCCAACTCGGCAAATGACTTGACCAACTCGTTGGGCAAGTTGGCATACCAATCAAAAGCAACTCCTGACAAGCTAGTGAAGAACTGTTGACAGAGTAAAACTTCATTAGTTCTTGTGTTGCCACAATTGGCTCTGAAATATGCTAGGTGTTGTCTGGGATTTCCAGTCCCATCAAATATTTTGAAGTTCGGAGGTGTAAGACCCTTAGGAAATGGTACGACATCGAATTCCTCTAGGTAAGGTATACCTTTTAGAATCAATGCACCATGCTTAGACTGGGTTAAGGCTTCCCGAACTTCTTTGACCATTTGTTTAAATTCATTTTCTGGTATGACGCTTTGAACAGAGTGCTTCTCTGGTTGTTCATCAGAGGTGAACTCTTTTCTTTCATCCTCAACATGAATGATTTCTGGTTGATTCATTCCTAGAGGTGTCATCTGTTGTGATTTTGACTGTCTTTGCAATGTAATCACAGTAGTTTTCAATTATTAAACTTTATTTTTAGGGCGGATGATCTGCTCATCCTTTTATTCGGTGGTCCCTTGTCTATCGTCCGCGGTGTTCTCCACAACAGATGGAGCGTCGTGCGCAGATAACTCGGCCTGGGACTCGATAACATTGATTTCTGTTAATCTTCTGTCCATGTAATCTGGCACATTGTGTATTTCATCATTCATATTTTTTATTTGTTCTTCAGATATTTGTGCCAATATTGCCTCGGAGTATCTCAAACTTAGTCTAGATTGAGTTTCCTTTGATTACTTTTAGATCCATTGAAGATTTATGAAGAGTGTCACTTATTTTATTGAGTAGCGGCGTAGTTATGTAGAAGTCAATTGGATCAACCGAAATTATATTTACGGAATCTTTTTCAGGTTCTTTCAAATATTCTTTCAAGATCGTGATATTTCCTTCTTTAAAATTCCTCTCAAGCCAGTCATTGAAAACAAAACATTCTTCAATTGTATGTCCTAACAATCTTTGATATGGGCAATAATTTGGTTCATCCTTCTTGTCAACCACTTCAGGCTTCTTTGGTTCTGTTAATTTGAATTCCGGATTCTTTATCAGAATTTTGAGCATTTGAAAGATGACTTCATCTTTGAAAGAATATACTATCTTCCTTCTCTCTGCGAAGGATATCTTCCTATTTCAAGCTAGCCCTCGCTGAGGCGGTTGTTGGCTAGACTGGTCATATTGTTGTGTCTGTTGTTGTTGGAATTCTCGAGGTTGTTTGTCTTTCAAAATTCCCTGGCTGCGTTTCCTTTCTTGTGCCTTTATCAGTTGCACAGGTCTTGAATTGGACCCAATCTCAAATCCAGAAAATAGTGGGGCATAAGCGTCGATTGACTCTTTCCCTTACTCGAAAAAACAGTTGGCGCGGTGATGGTGTCTTCGGTAGCAGGGGCAGAAACAACTCCGGTAGTAGCCTAACATTCCCAACGACAAACGTTTCAGCACTAGTAGGTTTACTTTCAATCAAAACCTTTGAAGGGGAGAATTTCTCAGCAGATTTTAAATTGAACTCTACGATAGGCTCGACTAACTTGTCTGTTTCAACCTTCATTACTGTGAAGGCAACCTTCCCAAACTTGACTCCAATATCATCAAACCCTTGTCCAAACTTAATAACTGCCAAGTCTGGCAGTTCATCCCTATTGACAGTTAACTCCATTCCAGAGGCAAAAGAAAAGATCAATCTTGGCGAAGACATTGTCCCTTGCATTTAAAGAATTTCTAAAAGTTAGTGATGTCCCATGTTTTATAGTTTTGACAAAAGTACTCAAACTGACGCATTTTTCTTATAAACCGGGCATCCTAAAAAAAAATTTTTTTGTTAATTTTTGAATTAAAATGTCAAAGAGTTGCAACAAGTGCGAAGAGATGTAACAGCTTGGCTTGATTCGCAGAAAAGCAAACAAGACCTGAAGGATATGAAGAAAATGCAAAGTTTTTTGAGTTTAGGACCTAGTGCTGGACCAACAGAAAAGCAAATCAAACCCCGAGGGGGAAGGAAATGCAAAATATAGAAGTTTTAGGACCCAACGCGGGATCTATAGAAAAGCAAAACCATCCCTCGAAGGGAGAAGGAAATGAAAAGTTTAGGAGTTTAGGACCTAGTGCGGGACCTATAGAAAAGCAAAACAATCCCCCAAAGGGAGACGAAAATGCAAAGTTTAGGAGCTTAGGACCCAGCGCGAGACCTATAGAAAAGGGAAATTCAACCTAAAGGGAAGAAAGAAAATGCAAAGTTTAGGACCCAGCGCGGGACCTACTTTACATAATGCCCGGGTGGAACTAGTCCACTGACACACCTATTGGGGGTCCGACCCCATATAAAGATCAGAATATTCTTGATGCTCTTCTGAATCACTCTGTTCAAAGATGGTTGAACAGACAATCCTAAAGTTCAAAAGAGTTGACGTACTTTCCCAAGACAGAAATGGGTAAAGTATGTCAAAGGAAGAAAGGTAATCTTGATTCACACATTACCGATATATAAAGATATTTTTTTCCTTGATTTAAATGGAGAGAGAAGCAATCCCCAGCGGAGTCGCCAGAAGCTGGCATTACTGATGTATGAAGATATTTTTCTTGATTTAAATGGGGAGAGAAGCTAATCCTCAGCGGAGTCGCCAGAAGCTGTCGGCACTATTTTTGGTGTGGGGTTTGCCCGTAATAAGCCATCAGTCATCGGAATTAAAATCCCGTTGCCCTCTTCGGAAGGACGTTTTTAAAAAATTTTAGCTTTGAAAAAGATGAAGTCAAACTGACCCCATAATTTTCATAGTTTAAATGAAAGAGCGCTTTTCTCAAATCATGTATCTATCCCGAAGGATGAACACAAGAATTGAGCGTGAGGCTCGATCAAATAAACTAGAGAAAGTTATGACATTTTGAAAAAAGATGAAGTCAAACTGACCCCATAATTTTCATAGTTTAAATGAAAGAGCGCTTTACCTTCCTGTATCTATTCCGAAGGATGAACACAAGAATTGAGGGTGAGGCTCGATCAAATAAATGAAAAAAAGTTATGACATCCGTTTGGTCTGCGAAACCAATGTATTGGCCGACAAGTTCCCCTATTTATTATAAGGAATTAAATAGGGTTTATATTATGCTGGGTTTGGGAAAAGCTTCCTATAAGAGCAAGTCCCTATAGTTAAATACATCATAGATAACTGAAATTACTTAAGAATACTCTCGATAAAAATCAAGAAAAATTACCTTCAAGGAGTTCAAATGGTAAGGACAACTTAAGAATACTCTCAATAAAATCAAGAAAAATTATCTTCAAGGAGTTCAAATGGTAAGGACATTCACAAAAATATCTGACTAAGAAGTGTGAAAGGGGATTGGTTCAAATTTGGAACATTTTGTTTTGGAGTCGTTCGGGAAAAGCATCCTATAAGGGCAAGCCCCTATAGTTAATTACATCTTAGGTAACAAAAGTTACCTAAGAATATTCGATAAAAGTCAAGAAAAATTATCTTCAAGGAGTTCAAATGGTAAGGACATTTCAAAGATAAACTAAGAAGTATGAATGGGATTAGTTCAAATTTGGAACATTTTGTTTTGGAATCCAAAGGAGGAAACACTAGAGGTCTAAGAAGTGTGAAAGGGGATTGGTTCAAATTTTGAACATTTTATTTTGAAGTCCAAAGGCAACAAGTGTGAAGGGGGATTGGTTCAAATTTGAAACATTTTGTTTTGGAGTCCAAAGGAGGACAATATAAGGAATTAAATAGGGTTTATATTATGCTGGGTTCGGGAAAAGCTTCCTATAAGGGCCAGCCCCTATAGTTAATTACATCTTAGATAACTGAAATTACCTAAGAATACTCTCGATAAAAACCAAGAAAAATTATCTTCAAGGAGTTCAAATGGTAAGGACATTTCAAAGATATTGGACTAAGAAAGAAAAATTACCTTCAAGGAGTTCAAATGGTAAGGACATTTCAAAGATATCGGACTAAGAAATCTGAAGGGGGATTGGTTCAAATTTGGAACATTTTGTTTTGGAGTCCAAAGGAGGAAACACTTGCGAAGGGGGATTGGTTCAAATTTGGAACATTCTATTTTGGAGTCCAAAGGAGGAAATACTAGAGGGAAGGGATTGGCTCAAATTTGGAACATTTTGTTTTGGAGTACAAAGGAGAAAACGCTAGAGGATGCTCGAAGATATTGGACTAAGAAGTGTGAAGGGGGATTGGTTCAAATTTGAAACATTTTGTTTTGGAATCCAAAGGAGGAAACACTAGAGGATGTCACGGATCCAAAGGAGAACTTCAGTGACTTTCCAAGCTGCAAAGGAGGAAATACTAGAGGATGTCACAGATCCGAAGGAAAACTTCGGTGACTTCCTAAGTTCAGGAGTAAATACTAGAGGATGTCACAGATCCGAAGGAGAACTTCGGTGACTTCCTGAGCTATTAGGAAACACTAGAGGATGCCACAGATCCGAAGGAGAACTTCGGTGACTTCCTAAGACATTTCAAAGATATCGGATTAAGAAGTGTGAAGGGGGATTGGTTCAAATTTGGAACATTTTATTTTCTCGAAGATATTGGACTAAGAAGTGTGAAGGGGGATTGGTTCAAATTTGAAACATTTTGTTTTGGAATCCAAAGGAGGAAACACTAGAGGATGTCACGGATCCAAAGGAGAACTTCAGTGACTTTCCAAGCTGCAAAGGAGGAAATACTAGAGGATGTCACAGATCCGAAGGAAAACTTCGGTGACTTCCTAAGTTCAGGAGTAAATACTAGAGGATGTCACAGATCCGAAGGAGAACTTCGGTGACTTCCTGAGCTATGCTATCCTCATTTGGCTTCAACTTAGGAGAAATCATTTAGATGTTTCATCCTGCAATATTTTTTATTTATTGTTTGGCTTCAATTTAGGAGAAATCATTTAGATGTTTCATCCTGCAATTTTTACTATTAGGATCAGGAGAAATCATTTAGATGTTTCATCCTGCAATTTTTTTTATTTATTAGGATTTACATTTGTTTGAAGCAATCATCACAAATAACCTTGAAGATATGAGGATTTAGGTCATGACAAATGACAACCTTGGAATCCTAAGGCGAGTTAGGGCTTAGATTGTACAATAGAATTGTACAAATGCCTAAAAGATGTATTTGAGGATTTATGTTGCACTAGGCAAACAACTTTGATATCCTATGACTTTGTTGTTCAAAAGCTAAGGAAGGGATGTATTAGTGTAGATCCTCTTGCTGTTGAAGATGACCGGGCTGCCCACCATGTAAGCTCCAAGCTCCTCGTTGTAGCAGAGTTCAAGTTTTCTAGGTCATTTGGTTATAATGTCAAATCAGATGACCCTATGGTTAAAGTTCTTTAAATTTTATTATGGGCATATTAAAGTTGATTAAAGCGACACCGGTCAAGATCCCACGGTTCCGTCGTCCCGGCACCACTTATTTCTAATGGAATCACTTAGTCCAAATGAATTTACTAAACTCAACTTAATGAGTTGCATAATTTCATTTTGACCGTGGAAAACCTCGTTAGCAACCGTAGGTTACCTCCTCTGAGGGGTTCCCGATCTTTCAATAGAGACACTGTGGAAAAGTAAAGTTTTGGAAACCTTCCTAACCTTATGTTGTGTATTGGGGGTCCTTAAGTTTTAAGGATAATATTATTAAGTAAAACATATTAAGTTTAATAGATCCCTAAGGTATTCACCAGGTTAAGAGTAGGGAACAGGTCCATGCAACCTTCTTAATGTCTGGTAAAAGGCATTAGGTTCATTTAAACATTATTATTTTACTTAATAATTCAACCTGAATATCCTGATGCTCAGTGAATATTGATGTCTTGATTATCCCTAAGAATAGGGTGAATGGCAGTTTTTTAATTTGAAGATTATGTTGGTGAAGACCCTAAAGGGGGCAAATTAGTGTATTTAAGGACACTTATCCAAATTTTTAGTCCTAATTAGACTTGTTGTGTTTTAAAAGAAGTTTAATTATGTTGATTTTTCTAATCCTCTTTATCAAGTTTTAATATTGGCTTTAATTCACCACTAAGTCCTTTAGACCTAAGTGAGTGTGAATGTATTAATTTTGAAAAGATTTAAAACTTTAAGTGGTCATTATCAAGATCATTATGTGAAATCATTAATTTCCATAGTAATGTCCCTAAACTCAAAAATTGATGAAATTTCCAAAATTTTGATAATTATGGGAATTATTCATTTATCTTGTAGTTTGGCAAAGTGAATTGGGTTTCTACCAATTAAGCCCATTTTTTATTGCAAATCATTAAATGAGTTAATTAATATTAGAAATTACCCATTTTTCATTTTGATTAAGCCTAAACGTTCATTAAGGCCAAAATATGCAAAATTACAATTTTGCCCCTATGGGTCCAAACTTTCATAATTTGTCAAATTTAAGTCAAATGACTTTGNCATCCAGGGTCAATCCTAAGGCCAAGTAATCTTATAGGAACTCTTCTTGAATTCTCTCATAATGATCTTACCTACTAAATGTTAAGATCAATATGTGGAATTTCAAGTTGAGTAAAAAGAGAAGCTTGGAATTTCTAATAGTGAGGGCACCTTTTCTAGTTTTCTAAGACTAGTCAATAGGAAAGTCCTATGGCTAGACCTAGGCTACGAAACTTCTAGACCTCAACCAAAAGTGAGGTCAACAGTGTGAATATATTAATTTTGAAAAGATTTAAAACTTTAAGAGGTCATTATAAAGATCATTTTAAATATCATTTTATGGGTGTGAAATCATTAATTTCCAAAGTCATGTCCCTAAACTAAAAAATTGATGAAATTTCTAAAATTTTGATAATTATGTGAATTATTCATTTATCTTATAATTTGGCAAAGTGAAGTGAGTTTCTACCAATTAAGCCCATTTTTCATTGCAAATCATCAAATGAGTTAATTAATATCAGAAATTACCCATTTCCCATTTTGATTAAGCCTAAATGTTCATTAAGGCCAAAATATCCAAAATTATAATTTTGCCCCTAAGGGTCCAAACTTTCATAATTTGTCAAATTTAAGTCAATGAAATTTTTTATGTAACCTTACTGATAAGTCAATTAAGACATCAGAGGAGAAAATGAGGATTTTCAAAGTTTAATTTGATTTATATAATTATTTTCATGCAAAAATGTGCATTTTCAAGGAAAATTCCAAAAGATGATCAAGACAACTCCTAATTACTTGAAATTTTTATGTGAGCTAGCCCTAGACCACAAAGTCATTTGGCCAAAATTTCATGGTTTTTTAAATTTTTTTGTGATTTATTAAAATTTTTTGAATTTTTAGGGATTTTAATAAAAATAAAATAGTTTATATGTTGAAAAATATGTTTTATATTTTTGGAAAATCTGTCTAAGGACAGGGAACCCAGGAAAGTTTATTTTGTTTTTTTCTGATTTTTATTTGATCTTTTAGAATTATTTTCGTGAAAATTCTATTTTTAAGCCTTAAAAGTCATTTTAAGGTTTAAAAATAGATATCTTTATTTTTAGACCTTGGAAAAATATTCCAATGATCCTATGTGTTAAAATAATTTAGAATATTTCCATGGGTTTAATATTTTTTTATGATTTTTATGATTATGTTTAAGAAATAATTTGGAACATTTCCATGAGTTTAATATTTTATGATTTTTTTATTATTTTTTAATTATTAAAAATAGGTAAAAATAACCTAAAATTCAAGTTTTTATTTTTATTAAATCCCCCTGATATGAGAGAACTCAAAAAACTAAGTTTCAAAATTTTTGGAGTTACATTTTGATTTTTAAAAAATCATTTAAGTTTTAAATTTGATGATCACTTTTAAAAATCAATTAAAAATATTAAATGATCTCCAAATGACTTGAAATTTTTATGGTGAGTTTTCTGACTCATGGGCCACAATGGAGAACAAAAATCAAGTGATTTTAGTCTCTATGTGCTTCAAATTAAATGTTTTAAGTAAATTAAGGTTTGCTCGAGACAGTGATGTTTTGATTCTTAAAAATGATGAAATTATTTCCTAAGACTACTCTAGCCTTAGGGAACTTACATAAATTTTTATAAAATTTTCTAAGGTACATACAATTTTCTATAATTATTTGAATAGAAAATGCATGAAAACTTAGAAAATTAATATCTCTGTCTAGAGATCTCCTATGTTGTTGAAAAAATGCTCAAATTGTGCACCTAGACAAAGGCTACAATATATAAAAATTTGGGGTCAAGCAGTAATCCAATATGAATGGAGAATTGAAAAACCCCTAACCCTAATTCATTTTTTAAAAATAATTTATGCCATGAATGGAGAATTGAAAAACCCCTAACCCTAATTTATTTTTTAAAAATAATTCATGCATCAAAATGGAGAATTGAAAAATCCCTAACCCTAATTTATTTTTTAAAAATAATTCATGCATCAAATGAACGGAGAATTGAAAAACCCCTAACCCTAATTTATTTTTAAAAAATAATTTATGCATCAAATTAAGAAAATTGAAAAACCCCTAACCCTAATTTATTTTTTAAAAATAATTCATGCATCAAATTAATGTGTAAAAATCCCTAACCCTAATTTATTTTTTAAAAATAATTCATGCATCAAATTAATGTGAAAATAATTCCACAAGAATCTCCTCTGTTCACTGAGCAAGAGGGTATTTTTATTTTATTTTTATGAGTTTATCCACATGAATCTCCTCTATTCACTGAGCAAGAGAATATTTTTATTTTATTTTTGTGAATTTTCATATGATTCTCCTCTGTTCACTGAGTAAGAGGGTATTTTTGTTTTATTTTTATGAATTTTCTTATGAATGGAGAATTGAAAAACCTCTAACCCTAATTCATTTTTTAAAAATAATTTATGCATCAAATTAATGTGAAAATAATTCCTATGAGTATATTTTTATTTTATTTTTATGAATCTTTTATGCAAAGATATGGAATTTTGAAGTTTAGGGGCTATTTTCTAAATTTATTAAATACCTCTATTTATTTATTCAAACCACGGGCTGACTGGATCATCAGATCCGTAGAACAGCCACGCAACGCGCTTCTATTCGACGTCGCCTTCTGAGTCAGCTGCCATGTGGCCTGTCATATCGTTCCAGAGGATTATCCGGCTTGATCTCCTCCATCCATTCAATACACGCGAGAATGGACGGCATCCGTTCATCATCCCCGATGGCCTTAACCGAGAGCCGTCCAACTTAAAACCTTAATATCTCTCTCGCTTCTTAATGTATTTAGATGATTTTTTTTAAATTGTTTGACTTGAAGAGATGAATACATCTTTATGGTAATGATACTATGAAATCAAGCCATCATAAATGGAGAGCTCGCGAAGGCTCAGGAGAGTGAGTGAGGTTATACCTTTGCTCCGAGAGGTTTGGCCTCAATCAGAGATTCTTCACACCTTCGTTGGGTCACAAAGAGCTTAAGGATTAAGCCTCTAGCTCTGGTGTAAGGCCAATATATGATTTCGACCACAGCCGATTTTGGGTGTTGGTTGAGAGCTATGGTAGAGGCTATTTCAGACGGGGAATTGATGGGTTTGGCTTCCTTCACTGTTGTGAAGGTGTAGAGCCAATTTGTTTGAATTTTGGTGCTGTGTAGGTTTGGATTGAAGTTTGTCCTGGTTTCGAGCACGAATTCAAACTCAAAATTGGATTTCTGTGGTGGAATTAGGAGAGGGAAATGGATTGTAATGTGCTAAGGGACTCTTAGAGAAGCTCTCTGAGGAGTTTGGGAGACCTTAGTGAAATTTTTTTTTACCACCCTATTCATGGACATGGGGGGGGCATTTTATAGAAATTGGCCAAGGGGAAGCTTGGATGGCCAATTGAGGGGTTAGCCCCACTACTTNATGTTGTGGTTGGTGAAGAACATCATAATGAACAACTTTCATGAAGGATGAAAGTTGTTTTGAATTGATTTGTGTGTAAAGATGTAAAACATCATTATGAACAACTTTCATGAAGGATGAAAGTTGTTTTGAAGTTGATTTGATTTTTAATTTGAATGGATTTTGATAGATTTGGGTTTAGACCTAAATTAAACCCTTAAGGGTTAAGGTTTAAAACATCATAATGAACAATTTTCATGAAGGATGAAAATTGTTTTGAAGTTGATTTGGTGGTAATTTGAATGGATTTTGATGGATTTGGGTTTAGACCTAAATTAAACCTTTAAGGGTTAAATTTAACATCATTATGAACAATTTTCATGAAGGATGAAAATTGTTTTGAAGTTGATTTGATGGTTATACATCATTATGAACAATTTTCATGAAGAATGAAAGTTATTTTGAAGTTGATTTGATGGTTAAGTGTTTGGTGTGAAATATCATTATGAACAACTTTCATGAAGGATGAAAGTTGTTTTGAAGTTGATTTGATGGTTAATTTTAATAGATTTTGATGGATTTGGGTTTAGACTTAAATTAAACCCTTAAGGGTCAAATTTGAGTCTAAGTGGGTTTTAATGGATGAATTTAGACTTAAGTTAAGCATGTAGGGCTAAACTTGAGTCAAACTTGAGCTAGCTTTGGGCTCACTTAGACTTAAGTTAAGCATGTAGGGCTAAACTTAGGTCAAACTTGAGCTAGCTTTGGGCTGGTGAAAGTTGTTTTGAAGTTGATTTGGTGGTCAATTTGGATGAGTTTTAATGGATTTGGATTTAAACTAAATTAAGCATGTATGGCTAAACTTGAGTCAAACTTGAGCTAGCTTTGGGCTAAGCTCAAAGATGAAAGCTGTTTTGAAGTTGATTTGGTGGTCATTGATTTATTTGGTGTAAAACATCATTATGAACAACTTTCATGAAGGATGAAAGTTGTTTTGAAATTGGTGTTTGGTGTAAAACATCATTGTTAACAACTTTCATGAAGGATGAAAATTGTTTTGAAGTTTATTTGATGGTTAATTTGAATGGATTTTGATGGATTTGAGTTTAGACCTAAATTAAACCCTTAAGGGTCAAATTTGGGTCTAACTTGAGCTATCTTTGGGCTAATCTCAAATTGATTGTTATGTTTGGTCCAAAATGACCTTATAAAGGATTTTCATTAAAAATTGGATGCCAATTTGAGGTCTAAGGCATTCAATTGTTGAAATTTGGGGTGTTAGCCAATANATAATGCGTAGTAAAAATGACACCATAGAGTATTGACATGTGGTATAGCAAGTACTTTGATTTAACCTTCTTCTCTTTATCCCTTTAAAAAATAAAAAAAATTTTTACCCATGAGATAAATATCAAGCTTAACCATGGGCTGGTGGCTGGTTTTAGACTCAACTCTAGAGTCTAGAATGAGTTAAGGTAAGGCTCATTTGACTATACGAAGCTCAATTGGTTTGGATTTGACCATAAGTCCAAGAAGGTGCATATGACCAAATATTGTGTTTGGACTGTAAGACATGTCAATTGGCCCAATTAAATATGGCATTTGGTGTAAGAGACCATGAGGAACAAGTTTGGATTTGGCCATAAGTCCAAGAAGGTGCATATGACCAAATCTTGTTTTTGGACTAGGTTAGACATGTCAATACCCAATTAAATATGGCATTTGGTGTAAGAGACCATGAGGAACAACTTTCATGAAGGGTGAAA
>JXCR01081424.1:33766-74140 GCA_002079205.1 Phalaenopsis hybrid cultivar
TTGAGATTTGGGGTGTTAGCCAATATTGGGGCTAATTTGGGGTTTTGGATTTAAACCAAATTAGATGATCAAAAGATTTTACCAATGCAAATTTATGATCAAATTTGATGTAAAATATTGCTATGAAGCAAATAAAACATTTCTTTGAGCCAATTGGCATGGTTATAAGTCCAATTGATGTGATTTGGTCATTTAGCCAGGGTATTGTGAGGGTATGGTGAGGGTATGGTATACCTTAGCTCCAAACCAACACCCAGGGTCAATCCTAAGGCTAATTAGCCCTATATGAACTCTCCTTGAGTTCTCTCATAATGATCTTACCTACTAAGTGCTAGAGGTTATGACCAATATGTGGAACTTCAAGTTGAGTAAAGAGAAGAGTTTTGAGTTTCTAATGGTGAGGGTACCTTTTCTAGTTTTCTAAGACTAGTCAGTAGGAAAGTCCTATGGCTAGACCTAGGCTACTAAAGAAATTTCTAGACCTCAACCAAAAGTGAGTTCAACATGGGTGATACTATCAATGACAATTGGTTTGTGGGTGGTGACTTCAACATGGTTATGAAGCCCAGTGAGAAGAAAGGGGGTGGTAGATGTGAAGATAACCTTATAAATCAATTTTGTAATTCAATTGCAGGGGTTGGTCATTTTGATCTGGACTATTCTGGGTCACCCTTTACTTGGAGAAGGGATTTTCTTTTACAAAGGCTTGATCATTTCTTGGGAAATTGTTGTTTCTTAAATTATTATCTTATCATTCAGGTCTAACATTTGAACTATGCATCCTCTGATCATAACCCCCTCCTACTTGCTTTAGCTTTTAATGTCAAACCTACAATTGCCAATTTAAATTTCTTAATATTTATACTTCTCATGATAATTTTTTGAGTCTTGCTTAACATTCTTGGAAATTTGATAGTGATAGGAGACCTTGGTTCATCTTATGCCAAATGCATAAAATACTAGCTGCTCATTTTAGAAAATGGAATCATCAAACTTTTGGTAATTTGCATAAAAAAGTACTAGAGGCTCATCAAATGATGGATCATTTAGAGGCTCAAGATATTAGCTCACCTACTTTGGTGGAAGCTGTGGCCCAAGCTCAGCTATATTTATTGGATGCAATTACTTTGGAGGAAAGCCTCCTCCAATAGAAAGCAAATGATACCTCCTTTATTGTTGGTGATAGAAGTACAAATTATTTTCATGCTACTTTAAAACATATAAGAAACATAAACAACATTATGAAGATCAAAGTTGTTAATGGAGGCACTTTAACGAATATTGAGAATATTGGTGAAAGTGTTGTGCTTTACTTCACTGAGCTTTATCAGTCTACTTTACAGGATACACCTGTTGATTCCAATTTATTTGATGATGAAAGAAGTTACATTAACACCCTCTCTTTAACCCAAGCTGTTGATGAAAATGAAACTCTTTCTATTTTTGAATCCATTTGTCCTAACAAAACCCTGAGCCCAGATTGTTTCTCTTTATCCTTGTATGTGCACTGCTAGGATATCATCAAGAAGGAGGTTATCCCTCATTCAAAGTTCTTTCTTGTGGATAACCCAGGTAAGTATTTTAGTTCTGTCTTGATTTTGCTAATCCTCAAATGTAACGACAAGATTACTTGGAAGTATCTTCATCATATTTCTATTACCACTGCTATTTCTAAAGACTTAAGTAAGCAGAGCATGAATAGGCTACAACCACATCACTGTAAGATTATCTCTCCACATCAATTTGCTTCTATAGAGAGCAGAGAGATTACTGATAACATCCTCCTAGCACAAGAAATGATTGAATACTTGGATAAAAAAGGTCGAGGGGAAACATGGTTTCTAAACTTAGCATAAAAAAAGCTTTTGATACCATTACCTGTGATTTTATTCTTAACATTTTGTAGGCTAAAAGATTTCATCAGGAATTCTTGTTACTTATCAAAAAATGGTTAGAAAATAACCATTATAGTGTGTTTGTTAATGGTAAAGCTCATGGTTTCTTTTTTGCATGTAGAGCCATTAAACAGGAGGATCCTCTTTCCCCTACTATTTTCATTATTGCTTTTGATTACCTCTCCATGCTTGTTAATAATCTACTTGTACAAAATCCTCACATCCAATATTATCATAAATATGAAATAATGGCTAGCCATCTTGCATATGCTGATGATGCTATTTTATTCTCTAATGCCAGTAAGTTTGCTATAAAAACTATTGTGCTTCTTTTGACCAAATTTCAGAAATTGTCCGACTTACTCTTTAATTTGGCCAAATGCTCTTTATATTTTTAGGAAATTTTGGGAAATCTGTACATCATAATGTTGAAAGCTGGGCAGCCACATTCACATGATGTACACTTGCAAAACCTCCTATTAAATAACTTGGTGTGAATATTCTTATGGGGTGGAAGCAAATTCAAATGGATGAGGTTGTTAACAAAATAAAATCCAAAACAAATCATTGGAGAAACACTTTTTTATCAAATGGTGGTAGACTTACCTTGTTGGAAATTGTCATTTTTAGTCTACCTTTATATGTTATGCATGTTCTAAGGACTAAGAAGAGCACCCAAAAGACACTTGAAGTCCTCTTCAACAAATTTCGTTGGAGTGGTGCTCACTTCAGCAAAATTTTGGCTAACTGGAATAAGATTAGTAAACATGTCTCTTCTGGGGGACTTGGTTTTAAAACACTTCAACAGATTATTTATATAAACTTGTGTAAGCTCTAATTCAAATTTTGAGTTGGGCATTCTTTATATGCTCAGTTTATGTATCACAAATATTGCACTTTTACCCACCCCACCATTTTTACAAGGTAAGTGACTCTAAACTCTGGAAGGCTATAGTAAAAGCTATAACTATTGCTTTCACTTTTTAAGATGTGGGTGATGGAAATATCTCTTTTTGGCATGATCATTGAGGAACATCAAATTTTACAACTTCATCTCACTCACTAGCTGACACAAACTTACTTGTCTCTGATTGTTGGGCAAATGATAGCTAGAATATAACTAAGCTTGTGTCCTTTGTTGGGGAGGAAGCTCCTTCAATTTCTAAAATTCCATTAAATGTGTATGAGAAGGATGTTTATAAGTGGAAGTTTTAATCTAAAACCTCTTTTACTAAAATATGGAATCAATATATTTCTCCGTCCATTTCCTTATTTTTATGGATATACTTTAATACTATGTTGCCACTCGATGACATTCTTTAGATAAAATGCTTGAGACTTGCTTCCTTTTGTTATATTTGCAAGTGGGCTGTTGATCCCGATGCTCTTTATATATGTTACTGTGATGAATGAGATTATATTTTTAATTTTTCCTTAATTTCAATTCTTACTTTGCAACAATGCCAAAAACTTGATCATCAGCAACAAATAAGCACAAACTTGGCCTCAAAACAAATAAGAATATAATTATTACAATGAAATATGGGATACTACGTAAGTGTACGTATCATATCAAGTATTATAGGACTTTCTAACTAAGCCCTGAATATCAAACCCAAAAGGAAAACTACAATCTGCAATTATAAAGTAGGAGAAATTAGATAACAAATTCTTCTTAGCTAAGTATTCTTACTTAAACTCTAGATACTATAATAAGAATGAAAGTTTGATTCTTTTTGTAATTTTTGATAATTGAAAGTAAAGTAAAAACTAACTAACTTAGCTAGATATTTATAAGATAAATGCAAAATAAATAAAATATATTTTTCCTCATCTTGAATTAGTAAAAAGTATTGAAATTCTATTGTGAAAGTATTCAAATTGTGTTGTGTTGAAAAAGAGCAATAATAAACCTTACGCTTACTTGAGATGCTATAAAGAATATTAACTAATTTACAATTTGAATAGTCTTGAAGACAAGTTAGGTAGAGAAGATACTAGCTCTCACTCTAGAGTTCCCTCTTCTCTCTCCATTTGGGGGCTAACATCTCATATTAAAACCTAAAACCTTAAATCAAATGGGAGGCTTAGCCTGTCACTCTAAAGTCCTCTTACTCTACACCCTTCAAAGTTAATTTCATTTATTATTTGCACTCAATCAAATGAAATACATTCTCATCCATACAATCTCATGTGAATCTTATCATTTTTTTATTGAGATAATACCATCTCAGATCTTACATGTTCTCACAACATGTATTAGCATCTTAATTGGCCAAATCAAGAAGTAAATAAAGTACAAGGTTTAAAATCATCACAACTTTTTCCAACTTTAATGACTAATACCCCACACAACTTCCATCCAATACTTGATTACATATCCTTTTAAGGAAAAAGATAATGAAAACTACTCAGAATTCATAGAGAAAACACAACCTCACTTAAGTATGGAAGTAGAAATCATACAAAAATAAGAAGTCTAAATTAAAACCAAATATAGTCACAAAGATTAAAACCTATCTCAAACCAACTATACCAAAGTCTTGAAGTTCTTTTGAATCCCTTCCTTCACTTACAATACAAATTACAACTTAAAATAAAAAGAAAAGTGGAGGCGGCAGCGTGTAGTTGTTGGCTTTGGATGGATGCTCCCTTGATCTTCAATCTAAGTCGTCTTTTATAATTTTCCAAAAGCTTCCTTGGTTTCTCTTTAAAATTTATCCACATTCAATGAATCTTCTAGGAGTTACCTCTCTTCAAAAGCCAATTGAATGAATTTCATGTCCATTAACTATTTTCCATATTTTATTTAAGGGTTGCTTCAAACACCATTTCAATAATTCGTGCAAATTCATTGAATCGTCAAGTAACTACTTCTGGTGCTTAAGCGCGAGGTAATTGGTACTTAGGAACGACTCTCTTTATTTCACTAGCGCATAAGCGCCAGTCCTAGGTGCTTAGGCGCCACAGTTTATTTTCACCCCTTCTTCATTTTTGCTCCAAATTTGATCCTTTTTCACTCCTTTCATCATTTTTCATCCTTTTAATTGTACCTAAAGGAAAAACACAAAAATACATTTCATTAAAGTGTAATATCTAAAAAATAGATAGAAAAATGTGTACATAAAGACTATATATTTTAGGTATATCAATAAATCCCCCAAACTTAAAATGTTACTTGTCCTCAAGTGACACTCCAATACTTTAAAACCAAAATAAATAGATTATGTAAATGAGTTCCATTAAGATATTCTAAAATTTTGATGTAGAAATATAGTAGTCCAATTTATAAAAAACATTATTAATATGAGACCAACTTATAGTTTAGAAATTTTTAATGTAAAGAAGTTTGAAAATATGAGTTCCTATCTTGTTCAGAAATATTTTAAATTCTCAAAATATAAAGTTTAGGCATTCTATCATCTCTACTTAAAAACTTTGATTAAGAATAATTATACATACTATATTATATCCTTAAGCTTATGAGTTTCTCAAGTCTTATACTTTAAAAAAATTAGCTGTGGAACTAGTTTTTGATAAGTTTCTAATCATCAAGCTTCACCTCCCTTTTTCAAAATTTTTTTTCCGGTAAATATTACTGTATCTGGATAGGCCTTTAATGATTTTGTATTCCACTCCTTTCCTAAAGCAAAGTTATGATATAAATCTTTTACTTAAGAATATATTAATAGTTTTTAAAATTATTTTTATAAAGAAATTTAAGCATTGAAAATAAAAGTGTAACCCTTCTAAAATTTTTAAAAATACAATTTCTCCTACTAAAGATAATTACACAATATTTATTAATTCTACAGTAAAAACTGTTAACTTTAACTTTTTCTTCATCACTATAAGTTTTAACTAAATTCTCTTATTCATTTATATATTCAAAATTTACGTCTCTAATATAACTTCATATACATAATCATTTTTTTCAAATCAAGATCACATTTATTTGTAGCTCATTCAAGAATAAAGAAACTTCAAGTGTTTAGAAAATTATTCATCCCACCTGCCCCCCTCCCCCCCCCTCTCCCACTCAAACTTAAATTTTTAATAAGATAAAACATTTTAGCTTCATATAAGTATATGCAAGAATGAAAGCTAAAAATAACATGCTTGCAGAAATTTTTACATCCTAAATATACAATGACAAAAATTAAAAACAGAAGTAAAAATTGGTTGACCAAATTTTATTTTAACTTAACGTACAGAGGATAACATAAAAGCAAACAAACTAACAAACATGCACAACTAAAACGTAAAGAAAATACCTGATAGTAAATTGAAAATTTTAAACATGAAGTTTTTAAGTGAAGGTTAGTAATATTCTAAACCTTCTGAAGCCTTAGGATTAAGTTCAACAGAGAATAACTAAATGCACTAAAAAACACAGCTAACACAATTACTACCACAAAAATAAAATATAACTACTCACAAGAACATAAATACATCACAATAATTAATAGTCACAACAAGTACAACTCAAAACTAAACAGCAATATAGTATGACTGTACCACAAAAGGTTCAAAACAAAACAATAAAACTAAATTATAGAACTCAATTTAATCACCCTCATCCTCATGAACATCACTATCGTCACCATGCCAAAAAACTGTAGGATCATATGATGGATATTTTTGATATTGAGGGAAAATACACTCCGGTCACCTCCGATGAGGTTTTCCATAGATAAGTCAAATTTATCCTCATAATCACTATGTCTCCTCATATATCCATCTATATGATTTGCAAATTTTCTAAATTCAATACCTTATCAGTGTTATATTTGATGTTGTCCAATATCCTACATAATAATTATTACTGTGAATTAGATCTAGAAGTCTAACATTGTGATGTCGAAGCACATAAAGTAAAATCTTGAGATGTAGAGGCACCTGAACTGCTAAAAAATCCATCTCTCTAGCAAATAATTGAATGATGTGAATAAGATTTTCACATATACATTAGTAATGGGCTTGAGTGGCTGCATTACCTCCTTTCGACTGTCAAATCTAAAACTTGCCTACTCGCATAATGAAAAGATCAAGGAAGTAAATCTCAAACCTGTAGTAGTAGTAACGATGGAAGAACTAATCATAGTATCATAAATTAGAGCTCTAATATTAATGAGCTTTAACTGCTAAATTAAATAGTGCAAGGTAGCTCTATCTAGGGTCACTTCACTGAGGTGATTTGTTGACAGCAAACGAACAAAAATAAAGTAGTTCCACACTTAATGTGGCATCCAATTTTGATGTGGGAAAGTTGACTCTTCTTTCAATAGTAATCTTCCACAATTCCCTTCAACCAGTCAATGAGCCTGTAATCTCGTTTAAATCCTCCTCATTTGGACTATAGTTTGAATAAAAACATAATGTAGTCAGGGGCAAATGATAAAAAAAATTTATTACCTTCGAAGAGAAAAGTACTTGTCTTCCTCGAACCATGACTCCGTCATCCTTAGCTTCAGGGAGATTTGTATAGAACTCTCGAACAACAGAAATAACGACCACAACAGAAAAATAAAAAAAAGTGCTCCCTCTGTCGGCTAACAATCAAGTCTTCCACTGCTCCATTCTGGAATCTTAAGACATTGTTTAGTGATCAATTTCCTTGATAGTAGTGCATCATTATATCTATCTTGAGCTCTCTAACTAACAAACTTCTTTGAATTGAAATGAGTAATTCCTTTGCTCCTCTTCATTCTTTGATCCCTTTTGAAAAAATATAAGGAATTCAATATAAATCCCAAATTGAACTCGAAAACATTAAACTCAACTCCAAAAGCTTAAACTTTCAATTATATGTATTTTTCATATAATTTTCTCAAATTTTCTTCATGAATAGTAATTTTTGCTCAAATCCATGATGTTCTCAAAATACATGGTGAAAAAAAAACTATTTACATAGAAGTGAAACTCTTATCTCAAGAAGATCAAATCTAACAAATTTTGATTGAAACCATCAAGAAATCTTCACTTAAGATGATGCCCTAGCTCCCAAACTTGCAAAAATTGAAGGTAGGAGATGAAGTTGGGGAAAAGATGGAGTTTTTTTGGCCAAAAACTTCACTTTAAATGATCCCCAGTGAAATATAGTTGTATAAACTTGTATAGTTGACCCTGCTTTGCAAAAGTGCCAAAATCTTGATGGAAAATTTTATGAATTAGAAATTTAAACAATTAATGTTGGGATTATACACAAGTATATGTATCATTGTCAAGTAATAAAGGACTATCTATTTAAGACCCAAATATCAATCCCACGAGGAAGGTTTAAATTTGAAATGATAAATTTACTAGGAAATTCACACAAAGTCAAAACAAAATTACTGTCAATAATTTTGAATGTTGAGATATTATCAAAATTAAATTATTTAACTAATAAAAAAATTGGAATACAAATTTTAAACAGTAACTGCTTAACTATTAAACTTTGCTTATGTGATGAAGATTTCTTATGTGAAAAAGCAACTTTCCCACTACAATGAGATTTTGGTAAAATGAGACAAGATAAATGATTTTATTATGTATTGTGCCAAATAGGAGCAATTTTAATTCTCTACCCTGATACATTGTTATAGAAAATCTTTGGCTAATCCTAGATTTAGTTCTTAAATTCGTGGCTAGGCTAGAAGGATACTAGCTCCCACTCCAGAGCTCCCACTTCCCTTCGCCTGAAGGCTAACTCTCACTTTAGTTCTTAAACAGAAAGATTGAAATGAGGATTTTATTCTGTCACTCTAAAGATTCTCTAATTATACACCCAACAAAGTATATTTGTCTATTTACTTACACTTAATTCCATGAATGAAATTCTCCTTCATGGAATCAAATGTGATCCTCACTCTGTTGTAGAACTCATACTATATTTCCTGGATCATATGTTTCACAACATATTTTGACAATTCAATTGGCTAGATCAAAAAGTAAATTAAGTTCGAAGTTGGAAAATAATCACAATTTATTTTATATTTTAATACTAGCACATCCACATTATCTCTTTATTTCACCGTATCTCAAAGTAGGGAGAAAGATAAAGTAAACTACTAAGACTTCATGAGAAAGATACAAAAAAACACAAATTTCATTAATAAAAGAAAGTTCATAGAACACTAATAAACAAACAACATTTATCTGAAACTCTTTATCAAAGCAAATCCCTTATAGCCTCTTCTAGGAAATGTTGGAAGAAGAAATCTCTCACTTTTCTCCTTCTCCAACACTCTTAAAGAAGAGTTCACACTTAATCTCACCACAAAACTCTAAACTGTAAGAACAATGGGCTTTAAATGGTTGTAGAATGAACAATGGAAGAATGTGTGATGTGTAGAAGGTTGAATTAGGATGATGAAATGTCAGGAAGAGTCACTATTTTGATCAATTTTGGCCTCAAATAAAGCCTAGACTTGGTTCTCCAATAGGTTCCTCCAAAAACTATTCAAAAAGGGTCCAAATTTGTCGAATCTTCTAGAAACAGGGGCTGAATAGACATTGGCATCAACTCCCATTCTGGTGCCGACGACGCTAGTGTTGTGCATTTTAATTCGCTGCTCTCTGTCAAACGCACCGTCAGTGCTGCTTATGGCGCCATCGGTGCTGAACAAATTTTTAACTTTTTCATTTTTGCTCCAAATTTCATCCTTTTTGCTTCTTTTTTTCCTTAAGTCCTAAAATTCAATAGCCTGGAGAAAAAACATAGAAATACCTTCCATTAAATTGCAATATCATAAAAAATGAGTATAAAATATGGGTCTAAAAATGCATATATTTTTGGTGTGTCAAAATCCCCCAAACTTACATGTTACTTCTCCTCAAGTAACTCCTCTACTATATAAAAATATGACTTATGGTAAATAATTTAACTTCTATATTTCCATATTGTAGTCCACTAAATACAATAACATAACATACAAAAAATTCAAAACAACACCAGTTAATTCTAAAGGTATAAGAATATTTAGCAATCAAGTCCAAGATTTTTTATTCTTTATTCTTTTCAAGAAAAAATGCAAATTGTCATATTAAAGCCACTTAAAGTATTCATATGAAAAGAACTTTATAAAATTTTACTAGTAAATAAACTAATACTAAAAAAAAAGTTTAGAAAATGTAGCAAGCCTTCTTTTTTAAATTGATTCAAGTGAAACCAATTTTTAATTAGGCTTCTCCTCAAGCTTCTCACCACATCTCTTTTTTCCTTTTTCTTTTCTTTTCTTTTCTTTTCTCTTTTGTTTATACATGTGAGGATTACTATAGTTGGATAGCCTTTAATGATTTTGAACTTCTCTATACTCTTCTTAAAGTCAAAAACTTCACATTTCTTCACTTAACAAATTTTTATTAGCTTAAAGATTTCATAAAGTTTAATTCTTTTCTTCTTACATGAAACATTAAGATTTTTAATATTTCAAAACTACAATTTTCTTTACTTAAAATAGAAAAAATATAGTCTATTTCTTTTATACCAAATGTCTTAATCTCTAAAATTAACCTTTATTATTGACAATTTTTACTTAAGTTTACAATATACCTAAAAAAGTAAATATAGTTTTCTAAAGTTAATCTCTAATACCAAAGGTCATGTTATATTTAAAATTTTTAAAAATATAGCNATCTTAATCACTAAAATTAACCTTTATTATTGATAATTTTTACTTAAGTTTACTATATACCTAAAAACATAAATATAGTTTTCTAAAGTTAATCTCTAATACCAAAGGTCATGTTATATTTAAAATTTTTAAAAATATAGCTAAGTGAGGACAGATAAAATTGTGTTTCTTTCTTTAAAAAGGAATCTTTCTTTCTCCTCCCCCAAACTTAAAATTTTAAAGGATTTAGCATGAAGAATTGAAAAATAAAGGGTCAAAGAAAACATTAAATACATAAAGAAATGACATACCTATTGAAGGTTCTGATTTTGAAACTTTAATTTTATAATACTGTAGGTGCTAATATAGAAAGCCACAAGACTTAAAACGATAAATGGCATATAATACATATAAAATTTTCTAAGAAAGAGTTGATTACAATACATTTAAGAAAACACTAAAAATAACAACAGAACTAAATTGGATTCCAAAAAGGAAAATAGTTTTACAAACTATAGTTCACAACTCAATATAACAACAAAACAAAGTCTCACAATCTAACAAATAGTCTCAACAATATAATAGAAACAAACAACACAATAACAAAGTACAATCAAACATAAACTAAAAGAAAAGATCACCAATGATCATCATCATCTTCTTCTTCTACATCTAAATTCTACTGCTGATATGAAGTAAAAACAGGGTGAGTAGGAAATTGAACTGAATGATCAACCTTCATGTATCTCCCCAACACATCATCATAAACAGCATCATATTAAAACTTTTTCCATATCAAATCATCAGTGTGAGCATTTTGGCATCCATATTTTGCAATCTATGAACCATTCTTAAGATATCTCCCAATTGGATCATTGTTTGGTCTAAAAGTTCTCGGTTAGTAGGGTCACTAGAAGTAGGTGTCCTTGAATTAGAAGGAATGTCTCTAGTATTACTTCCAGATCTATGAGATTCATATGTCTTTATATTGGCAGGCTCAATAGGTTTTAGAGGCTCAAACCTCTCTTCCATAGGCTTAAAATCAACTCCCGCCTATTCACAGAGTGTAAAAAAAAGTGCAGGGTGTGCCAAACGACAAGTGGTCTCTCCCAAAGCAATAAATCTAGTGTTCATATAGATAATAGAGCCTACATTTATCCTCATCACCTGCTGAATACAGAAGTTCAGGATGGTTCTATCCATGATCACCTCACAATGATGATTTGTTGGAATTTTTCTTCCAGAAATAAAGTAGTGTCAGGCCTTAGATACTACATTAAGCATAGAAAGAGGAAAGTTTAACTTAACACCATTTTTGACTTTCCAGGTCCCTCTTCCATTAGTAAGAAAAGAAATAACTTCATCTAAGCCCTCATTAGTAGGAGAAAATGATTTATAATGACAATTGTAAACATTTTCCAACTGATAAAATTCATTAATTTTTCTTGGAGAAGACTCCACCTTTCTCCCATGAACAAAAACAAAGTTGTTAGAAGCTTCACTAAAGTTGGCATAGAATTCCATCACTACACCAATAATCATATTGACAATAAAATAATAGAAATTTTCCCACTGCCAAGCATTGATTAATCGCTCGAATTCTTTACCTAGATTTTTAAAACCACGATCTGGAATTACTTTTTATGCTCAAGTAGACTATTGAATCGAGCACTAGCTCTGAAGCTAACAAATTTTTGTTCATCATAATCTACTTTTCTTCCTTTTCTCATTCTTTGTGCCATGGGAAATCTAGAGACAATTTGAAAAAATTCTAATAAATTCCAAAAAAATTTCAAAAATCACAAAATAAAATGATTTATACTTAATTCCACTAAGTAAGAGTTCTTTACCAAAGGATTTTCTCAAAATCTCTCAAAAAATTCCAAAATTTTTGGATCTCTACAATATGAGATAAATCCTTGGTGAAAATCAAATTTTTTTAGTTCAAAGTGTAGCGCTTACCTAGAAAAGATGAAATCTAAAGTTCTATTGCCTTAAAATTGGATCAAATCCATGAAAATGTGAGCCCTAGGTGAAAAAATTGGAGGTTGAAGGTGATTCAAAGGGTAAAAATGGCAGTTTATGGTGAAAATTTCAAATTTTAAAGAGTTGAAGGCTTTTCTTGGGTTGAGGGCATCTAAAAAATTCCATTTTTCAATTTTTTCAATTTTCTCCAAAGCTTTTTTAGTATTTTTAAACACAAATTTTTATCTAAAAATAATTCACAAAGAAACATTTTCACAAACAATAATTTTCACAAACAACAATAAAATAACTTTTATATATGAAAATACACTTTTATTGACACATTTTTCTAATCACACTTTCACACATATTAAGCAAACTACATTATAAATCAGCATTGAATTCAAGCACAATACTAAATGTTGTCACAAAACTATACACACAATTAAAGTTTAGAATTCTAAAGCAAAGCAAACTAAATCATATCCACACAATCATATTAAGTACACAAGTATTTTAAACGAGTAGAGAGATTCCAAATTCATCAGTTATTCTGCCTCATCTTCAGTGCTTTCTCCTCTAATATCTCCCATAGACTGGTAATGAACGTACAAATATTAGAAGGGTTGGTACGGGAATTAATCAGTCAAAGTTTCTTTGATCCATCATTTTTTTAAACACCTGCACTAATCCAGCTTCAAATGTTCCAGTATGATCAAAATTATCTTTTATCTTCCAAATCTAGATGATAAAAAACTTGATCATGAGTGAAATATAGTTGTGCAAAATTATATAGTTGACTCCGCTATGCAACAGTGCCAAAAGCTTGATGCAATATTTTATAAATTAGAAATTTAAGAAATTAATGTTGGGATTCTACGCAAGTATATGTATCATTATCAAGTAATAAATGACTTTCTATTTAAGCCGCAAATATCAATCCTACGGGGAAGGTTTAAATTTGAAATAACAAATTTACTAGGAATTTACAAAAAGTCAAAACAAAATTACTATCACTAACTTTGAATGTTGAGATATTATCAGAACTAAATTATTTAACTAATAATGAAAGTGAAATACAAAGTTTAAACAATAACTACTAAACTATTAAACTATGTTTATGTGATGAAGATTTCTTATGTGAAAATAACAACTTTCCCACTAGAATGAGATTTTGGTAAAATGAGATGAGATAAATGATTTTAATATGTATTGTGCCAAATAAGAGGAGTTTTAATTCTCTATCCTGATATAGTGTTATAGAAAATCATTAACTAATCCCAGATTTAGTTCCTAAATTTGTGGCTAGGTTAGGAGGATACTGGCTCCCACTCTAGAGCTCCCACTTCCATTCACCTGAAGGATAACTCTCCCGTTAGTTTTTAAATACTAAGACCAAATTGAGGATTTTAGTCTATCAAACTAAAGATTCTCCAATTCTGCACCTAATAAAGTATATTTCCCTATTTACTTACTATTAATTCCATGAATGAAACTCTCTTTCGTGGAACCAAATGTGATCCTCACTCTGTTGTAGAACTCATACACTATTTCCCGGATCATATGTTTCACAACATATTTTAACAATTTAATTGGCTAGATTGAAAAGTAAATTAAGTTCGGAGTTGAAAAATCATCATAATTTATTTTATATTTTAATATTGTCACATCCATATTATCTCTTCATTTCACCATATCTCAAGGAGAAAAATAAATTAAACTACTCAGACTTCATGAGAAAGATACAACAAAACACAAATTTCATATATAAAAGAATGTTCATACAACACTTATAAACAAACAACACTTATGTGAAACTCTTTCTCAAAGTAAATCCCTTATAGCCTCTCTTAGGAAATGTAGGAAGAAGAAATCTCTCACTTTTCTCCTTCTCAAACACTCTTAGAGAAGAGTTCACACCTAATCTCACCACAAAACTCTAAATTATAAGAACAATGGACTCTAAATGGTTGTGGAATGAAAAATGGAAGAATGTGTGATGCATAGAAGGTTGAATTTGAATGATGAGAAGTTAGGATAAGGCACTTTTCTGATCAATTTTGGCCCCAAATAAAGCCTAGAATTGGTTCCCCAATAGGTACCTCAAAAAACTCTTCAAGAGGCATCCCAATTAGTCGAATCTTCTAGAAACAGGGGCTGAACTGACATTGGCGCCATCGACGCCAGTGTTCTGCAATTTAAATCACTACTCTCTATCAAACTGCACCGTCGGCGCTGAACAAATTTTCAACTTCTTTATTTTTGCTTCAAATTTCATCATTTTTGCTTTTTTGTTGCTTCAAGTCCTAAAATTCAACCACCTGCAAGAAAACATAAAAATATCTTCCATTCAAGTGCAATATCACTAAAAATGAGAATAAAAATGGGTCTAAAAATGCATGTATTTTTGATGTATCATTAAATCGTTCGCGAACCAGTTTACGTGAAACAGTACTTAAGAATTATTTATTTAGCGCTTAGGTGCCAATCTCAAGGATTAGCTGCGCTTAAGCACAGGGACATGACACATATGCAGAAGTGCACAACTTTTGATATTTTTCATTTTAAGTAACATGCACTTGTAGCCTAAGTCAACCACTCCTAAATGGTCTTATAAATCTTTAATAAATGTTTTTTTCCCTTTCAACTCTCCTCTTCCTCAAGATTCACCAATCTTAACTAATTCAATTCAATAAAAAATAACATGAATTTTCACATGAACAAACATTTATATTAATTCACAAATAATTACATATATTTTAAATACATAATTTTTCAATCCAAAGATTGTTGGATGATATATTTTCTATCACAAACATTAAACAATCCTAACAAAAAGAACACAAAAAAAAACTTAACACTAATAAACATACACTTAAGACACTAACACTAAACGGAGAACTTAACTCCACTCTCCGTCTGGTGCAATGAATCCTAGCCTATCATTAGTCTCTCCTTGAGCATTTGGAATATAAATCTTATAGAATGAACAATGGTGAAGAACTCTAGTTGAGTCTTCTTCAATCCATTTATTTTTCAAATACATAGCCTTGTCTGCTTCTTCAACAAAACTAGAATGGATAAATTGCATCTTAAGTTGTCATCCCACATGCTCCAGATGCACATTAACTTTCATCACTTTTGCTTCAATTGAAACCACATCAGCCTCAATGTTAGTGATTTTCTTAGTTATCCCTTTGATACTAACGGCTAGGAAACCATTTTATAACTCTTGAAAACTCTGACTAATGAACTTCTTCTTTGTAGATTCAATTGAAACCACAACAACCTCAAATCACTCTCCCAAGATGACTTCTCCTCATACCCTCTATTTATAGGCTTTAGATCACGCTTAAAACTTTTAGACACGTTCTCGAACCACTAACCCACTTTTAAACCCATTAAACCACTTTTAAAACTTGTACAAAAGTAATTTAGCACGTTTAAAAAATTTTCGCGCTTAAGCATCAAATGTTGGCGCTTAAGCGTCAATTCTTAATTTAGCACAGGTCAACTTAACTTCCAAAAACTCATTCTAACATGTTTAACTCATATTTTAAGATCTTTAGATCATTAATAAATAATTATATATTCAATATAATTCCAAATTTTCTTAAAGCAAACACAACAACATAACATTCAAAACAAACATACAGATAACTATAGGTTGCCTCCCATAAAGTGCTTGGTTTAACATCGTTAGTCCGACGTACCCAGTGTTTATTCTGGTTGACCCAACAGTATAAGATAATTCAATTTAAGTTGTTCCCCTGAAAAGTAGGGTTTCAGTCTGTGACCATTCACTTTAAATTTTTTATCAATTTTAAGATCTTTGATATCCACTGCTCTATAGGGATAAACTTTTATCACAACAAATAGGCTCATCCACTTGGACTTGACTATGCCTGGAAATAATCTTAACCTTGCATTATATAGCAAAACTTGTTGCCTGACTTAAATTTTTTTGTAAGAATCCTCCGATCATGCCACATCTTCATCTTTTCCTTATAAATTTTAACACTCTCATGAGATTCATTCCGTATCTCTTCAGGCTCATTTAATTGCAATAGTCTTTTCTCACCAGCATCCTTTAAATTGTAATTAAATTATTTAATATCTCAATATGCTTTTTGCCAAGTTGAACTGATAAATGACAAGCTTTCCCAAAGATTAACTTTTATGGGAATATTTTTATAGGAATTCTATATGCAGTCCTATAAGCCTACAAAGCATAATCAAGTTTGACTGACCAATCTATTTTGGTTGGATTCACATATTTTTTCAATATTCTTTCAATTTTATGATTGGATAATTTAGCCAGACCACATGTCTGAGGATGATAAGTGATCCCGATGTTCTATATAGATGTTAAATGTGATGTATGCGATTTTATGCTTAGATTCCCTAATATAGATGTTAAAAGCTAGGTAAATTTTTCACTAAGAAGCAAATAAGAATGAATTTATAATTTTTAATTATGGAATACTATGCATGTATACATATCGTTATCAAGTAATATAAGACTTTTTGATAAAGCAAAATATTAAGGAGAAATTAGATAACAAAATTTTACTTAGAAAAATATTCTTACTTAAACTATAGTTACTATAATAGAAATGAAAATTTGATTCCTTTTGTAAATTTTTTATAATTGAAAATAAAGTAAGAAACTAATTAACTTAACTAAATACATGCAAGATGAAAGCGATATAACTAAAATATCTTTTCCTTATGAAGAATTGGTAACTAGTATAAAAATTATGTTATGGAAGTATTCTAAATTTATTGTGCCAAATAGGAGCAATAATATTTTTTATCCTTAGTAGACATGCTATAAAAAATATTGACTAATCTATAGTTTGAATAGTTTTGAAGATCGATTAGGTAGGGAAAATACTAGCTCTCACTCGAGAGTTTCTGATTCTCCTTCACATGGGGGCTAACATCTTGTATTAGAACCTAAAACTATAAATCAAATTGGGGGCTTTAACCTGTCACTCTAAAGTTCTCTAATTCTACTCCCTTCAAAGTATATTTTCATAATTAATTGCACTCAACCCCATGAACTAAATTCTCATCCATGAAATCAAATGTGATTCCTACCATCTGTTGACTGAGACAATACCATCTCGGATCTTCTATGTTCCCACATTGACATCTTAATTGGCCAAATCAAGAGGTAAACGAAGTAAAAGGTTTAAAATCATCACAACTTTTTCCAACATTAAATTCTATTACTTCTCTCAACTTCTTACTTATCATTTTAATAAAAAAAAGATAAAGAAAACTAATCAGAATCCATGGAGAAAACACAACCACACTTGAGTGTCTAAAGTAGAAATCATGCACACAAATAAGAATTTTAAATTAAAACCAAATGTAGTCACAAAGAGAAACACTTATCTCAAATCCTCTCCACCAAATGTCTTGAAGTTCCTTTGAATACTCTTTCTTCACTCACAATACAAACTAAAACTCAAAATAAAAGATAAGCGGTCATTGGCGGCGGTGATTACTTGGAATTAATGGATGATTGGCTATTGGCTAGCCTCTTCTTTTCATGATCCAAGTCTTCTTTAATAGAATTTCAGGGGTTGGTTTGGTGTCTCTTCAAAATGTTTCTCCACTCAATGAATCTTCTAGAAGTTGCCTTCTTTCAAAAGCCAATTGAATTAATTATTGTGTCCATGAATTATTTCCCACATTTTTATGAAGGATTGTTTCAAACACCTCTTCAAAAACTCATCCAAATTCAATGAATTATCAAATAACTAATTCTAGCGCTTAAGCGCGGGGTACCTGGTGCTAAGCCACCGCTCTCTCTACATAACTGGCGCTAAGCACCAGTTCTGGGCACTTAAACGCCTCAATTCATTTTTTGCACCTTCTTCATTTTCACTCCAAATTTGATCATTTTTCACTCCTTTTACTTTTTTTCATCCATTTGATTGTACTTGAAAAAAAACACACAAATACGTTTCATTAAAGCTCATTATTTAAAAAGTAGGTATAAAAATATGTACTAAAGGACTATATATTTTAGGGGTATCAATAAGCAGTAGCAATTCGATGGTTGATATGATATTTCTTTAATAATATTTTCATCATTGCATTTGTAAAATGATCACTCTCGGCATCCAAAATTTATAAAATATGTTCGTTCTTAAAAACTTTACTACACTTTGAGCATCACATCGAGATAAAACAGAAGCTTCTATCCATTTGGATACATAATCTACTACTAACAATATATATCTATATAAACTTTTGAAAGATGGTATAAATGGTCCCATGAAATCTAATCCCCAAACATCAAATATCTCAACTTCTAACACATAATTGACGGCCACCTCATTTCTCCTAGAAATTCTGCCTACTCGTTGACATCAATCATAAGTTTTGATATAAGCATTAACATATTACAAAATTTTTTATGCTGTTTTATTAACACCAAAATGTCTTCCAATATTAGAATTATGATATTTTTGGATAATTTCATAAGTTTCTTCTAAATGCACACATCGTCGAATAATAAGATCCTTTCCTTATTTATATAAAAAAGGGTCATCCTAAAAAAAAGTTTTAGCTTCAAATAAAAATTTCCTCTTCTATTGGTATGTCATTGCATATGATATAATATGACTAACAATGTAGTTCACAATGTTGACATACCATGGAACATGCCACTCACTAACACTGAACAATTTTTCATCTGGAAAATATTCATTAATTTCTTCTTCAAAATAGAGTGGTTACACTAATACTAGCTTGGAAAGATGATCAGTAATTTTATTCTTAGCTCCCTTCATATCTCCTGTGTCAATGTTAAATTTTAAAAAAAGGGGAATCCATCTTATTAGTCTTGGTTTTGCATCCTTTTTTTTCATTAAATATTTTACAACAGAACGATCAGTATGCATAATACAATTAGTTCCAATTAAGTATGATATGAGTTTATCAAAAGTATATAGTAATGCTAAAATTATTTCTCAGTTGTAGTATAACTAAATTAAGCTTCATTAAGAGTTCTACCAGTGTAGTAGATTACTTTAATAATCTTATCATGCATTTGTCCTAAAACCGCTCTAATAACACAATCACTTGCCTCACACATAAGTTCAAAAATTTTTTCTCAATCTGATGAAAAAATAGTTGGTTTAGCGGCTAATTTTTCTTTTAATAACTCAAAAGCTTTTAAGCACTCCTTATCAAAATTAAAAATTACATCTTTTTCAAACAAATGGCATGGAGGCTTAGCAATTTTTGAAAAGTCTTTACGATACCGCCTGTAGAATCCAACATGTCCTAAAAAACTTCTCACCCCCCTTACACATGTTGGGTAAGGTAAATTGACGACCAATGGAATTTTTGCAGGGTCCATTTCCATACCATTTACTGAAATTTGATGTCCTAAAACAATTCCTTCAGCTACCATAATTTGGCATTTTTCATAGTTAAGGACTTTATTTGTTTCTCACAGTGCTTAAGAACTTTTGATAAATGTTCCAAACATGATTTAAATGAAGTTCCAAACATTCATTCTTGAATTCGACTAGTAATATCACATCTATATCAACGTCATTTTAAATAGTAAACCTGAGATATCTTAAACTTTCAAACCATTTAATGATTTGAATTTGACTAGTAATATCACATCTATATCAACATCATTTTGAATAATAAACCTGAGATATCTTAAAATTTCAGACCATTCATAAAAAACTTCAATTCCTTTTTCATTTAAATTACAGAAAAATAGTTATCATACATNTAGAAAAAAAGCTATCATACATCTTTGAAATGTTGCATGGGTATTACATAAACCAAAGGGCATTCTTCTAAAAGCAAATATAACATAAGGACTGGTAAAAGTTGTTTTCTTTTGATCCTTAGGAGCTATTTAAATTTGATGATAATCAACATATCCATCAAGTTAACAAAAGTATTTATTCCCAGCTAGTCTATCCAACATTTGATCTAAAAATGGTAGTGGAACATGATCACTGCATAGTCACAGTCACAGTCACTCCTCTTTTCTTAGGAATGCAATGAATTGGACTAACCCATGCACTATATAAAATAGGATAGATAATTCCAACATCTAACTACTTTAAAATCTCTTTCTTAATAACTTCTTTCATGAGATGTTTTAATCTCCTTTGAGGATCAGGTATGGGTTTGCAGTTCTCTTCCATATGAATTCTATGCATACAAATTGAAGCACTAATTCATTTTATATCAGCAATTGTCCATCCCAAGGCTTTCTTATAACTCTTCAAAGTTTTCATTAAATTCATTTCTTTTTTTGTAGTTATCTTTGAGGAAATTATAACAGGTAATGTTGAGGAATCACATAAAAAGTCTTACTTTAAATGTTCAGGAAGTAACATAAACTCAAGTTTTCAATCAATGGACTAAAAGATTTATCATTTTCTGACATGTTCAAAACTTCAAAATTATTTTGAACATAATTTGAATTCTTGTGAAAATATTCAAATTGATCTGATTCCACTTCTTGATCGTGTTCCAAATCTTTCATTTCATATTTCTCTTCATAAGTTATTTTGAAATGACATTCACTTAAATATCTTATCACATCAATTCTATAACATTCATCATATTTACTGTTTGCAGGACATTTCATTATTTTGGAGTTGTTAAATGTAATTGTCTAATCAATGACATGCATAGTTAATTCCCCTTTATGTACATCTATCATTGCTCTTCCAGTAGCTAGGAAAGGTCTCCCTAAAATGATAGGTATCTCTTTATCTTCCTTCTTATCTAGCACGATGAAATCAATAGGAAATATAAATTGATTCACTTTTTCTAAGACATCTTGCAACTCCTTTAAGATATGTTCTTGAATGATCAACTATCTACAAAGTTATAGTAATAGAGGTTATTTTTCCTAATCCCAATCTTTTAAATAATGATAATGACATAAGGTTAATCTTTGCACCTAAATCACATAAAGCTTTCCCATAAAATCTATCTCATATTGCACATGAACCTTTGAAGCTACCAGGATCTTTAAGCTTTTTAGGAAGCTTTTTCTAAATTATGGGACTGCACTGCTGACTAAGTGCAACAATCTCGTTACCTTGGAACTTCCTTTTCCTTTAAGACTATCCTTCATAAACTTCATATAGCTTCGCATTCATTCTAAGGCTTCAACAAATGAAATATTAATTGTAAGTTTATGAAAAATTTTCAAAAAATTTGAAAATTCTTTATCCAACTTTTGTTGACGAAGCCTTTGAGGAAATGGAGGTGGTGGTTTTCCAAGTCAACTTTAAGTAGGAAAATATGTCTCTCTAAATCTTTTTTAGCATCCTCTTCAGGCTCTTTAATTTCTTTTTTCTCTACTTTAGTCTCTTTTTGAAATCTACCTTCTAATTATCTTCTGCTTCTAAGTTGAACAACTTTTACTTGCTCTTTATTCTGGTCTTTAGGATTTACTTCCGTTTTACTAGAAAGTGTTCCTTGGGATCTATTACTTAATAAATTTTCTATTTTTCCAAATTAATTTTGAATATTTCTAATTGTTGCTCTGTGACTTGTAACTAATTTCCCATTTGTAATACCACTTCTTCTATAGAAACCTTTTCTCTCGAATTATGGATTACTGTTAAAACCTAGAGGATAAGTAGGTCTATAATTACTAGTCCTTTTGTTGTTCTGGCTTTCTAATGGGTTTACTTGTTTTTCCCCCATTACGAATTATTGCCACTCGACCTATTATTCCAGTTAAAGTTGGGATGGTTCTTCTAACCTGGGTTATAATAGTTTGAATATGGGTTATTATGCTTATTATTTGTGGCATTCAAAATTTCTAATGATTCTTGAGAATCAACCATTTGGCCTAATGAATTCTCTTTAATCATTGCATTTGGTTGAGAAAAAATCATTCCAAATTGGACAAACTTCCTTGAAATTACAACAACTTGATTTGTTAACATTACAAAAACATCAGATTCATCAATATTGACTACTTTCTTAGGATTTACCCTTTCAGAAGGCCATTGAAAATTATTAGTAACCATTTCTTGATATAATGCATAAGCATCATGAAATGGTTTTGGTACAATGAGCCATCAGCAGCGACATCGATAATAAATATAGGAGATCCAGCTAATCCATCGTAAGAAGTTAGAATTATTAACCAATATGGTATAACATGGTGTGCACACTTTCTCAGTAGTATTTTAAATCATTTCCATGCTTCATAAAAAGATTACCCTTCAAACTAAAAAAAAAGATGTAATATACTTTTCTAAACTTCACAGTTTTTAATGGTAGAAAACATTTAACAAGTAATTTCTACACTAAATCACCCCAAGTTCTGATAGATCCAGGTGCTAATGAATGTAACCATACCTTAGCCTTATCCCTCAGTGAGAAGGAAAAAGTCTAAGCCTTTTAGAATCATCTGATACAACATCATATTTAAATGTAGCATACTGATACACCAAAAATATATGCATTTTCAGACCCTTATTTTATACTCATTTTTGATGATATTACACTTTAACGGAAGATATTTTGATGTTTTCTTGTAGGTTGTTTATTTTTAGGGATTAAATAAAAGTGAAAGCAAAAGAAAGAAAAAAGAAAGAAAAACGAATGAAATTTACAGTCAAAATTAAGTTTTTGAAGAAATGCTCAGTGTCAGCAGCTCCAAGGTCAGCGCTGACAATGTAGAACAATTTAACGCTGGATATTTTTACTCAGCGCCGATGGCACCAGACTAGCACTGATGGGGCCAAAGGCAGTGCAAACCCCATTTCTAGAAGTTTTGATGTATTTGGATGATTTTTTGAAGATTTTTTGGAGGCACCTCTTGGAGAATCGACCTTGGGCTCTTTTTGGGGCCGAATTTCATCAGAAAATGGGCTCCTCTACGTTTTTTCACTCGTCTACGTTCATTTTTTGCTCCACATCATTCCATTCCACTACCATATTGGATTCAATTAGTGATTTTGCTTTCATATTTTAGAGCTTTTGTGGTTATATTTAGTGTGAAACTTTCCATAAGAGTGTTAGAGAAGGAGAAAAGTGAGAGACTTCTTCTTCCCACATTTTTAAGGAAAGGTTGCACATGTTTTGATTTGAGAAAGAGTTCTAGATAAGTTTGTTGGTTTATTTAGTGTTGTATGTACTTTATTTTATATATGAAATTTTTATTTTGTATTATCTTTCTCATGAAGTCTGAGTAGTTCCCTCTATCTTTCCCCTTACTTTGAGATATGGTGAATTGAAGAGATAAAATGAATGTGTCATAATTAAAATATAAAATAAATTGAGACGATTTTTCAACTGCAAACTTAATTTACTTTTCAATCTCACCAATTGATTTGTTAAAATATGTTGTGAAACATATGATACGGGAAATAGAGTATGTGTTCTACAACAGAGTGAGAGTCACATTTGATTTCTTGAAGGAGAAATTCATTCATGAAAGTAATTGTAAATAAATAAAGAAATATTCTTTTTTGTGTGTAAAATTGGAGAATATTTAGGGTGACAGACTAAAATCCCCAATTTTGTCTTAGTGTTTAAAAATTAAAGCGAGAGTTTGCCTTCAGGTGAAGGGAAGTGGGAGCTCTGGAGTGGGAGCCGATATCCTCCTAGTCTAGCCATAGATTTAAAGACTAAACCTAAGATTAACCAATGATTTTTTATGCACTGTATCAAGGTGGAGAATTAAAATTGCTGCTATTTGGCACAATCCATATTAAAAATATTGATCTCATCTCATTTCACAAAAATTTCATTATAGTGGGAAGGATTTTTTTTCACATACGAGATCTTCATTACGTAAACATAGTCCTTAGATTAGTATTTAATATTTAAAAATTGTACTTCTGTTTTTCCTAATAGTTAAGTAATTTATTTTTGTTAAAATCTCAACATTCTAAATTAGTGACAGTTATTTCATTTGATTTTCTATAAATTTTCTATGAAAATTTATCATTGCTAACTTACACTTTCCCCAATAGATCGATATTTGGGGCTTAAAGAGAAAGTCCATTATTACTTGATAATGATACGTATACTTGCGTAGTATCCCATTATTCATTGCTTATATTTTATATATATTTTTTACACAACTTACTTTTCATCTAGAGATCAACTTTTTGGTGTGTAGTGGTGTCAACTACATAAATCCTCACATTCCAAAAATTCAGGATCAAGTTTTTGGCGCTGTTGTGGGGGAAGGTAATAGTTAAATTTGATTAAATAAAATAGTTTTGAGAAATTAAGAAATTTAGAGAATATAAATACACTATACAAATATATAAAAAAACATATATGTATATATATATATATGTATACATATATATATANTATTTTAAAGAATTTTACTTAGTTTACTTTATTTTCTTATGTGAAATATTGGCTCTGATGGTTTAGTACCTTACGATTCCAAATTAGAATTTACTATTATAAAAATGTGAAAACAACAAAGAGAAACTATGAATTTGAAAGAAATGGCAAAAAATATAGAAAATCCAATAAATAAAAATCGACAAAAACCTTTAAAAGATTCTGCAAATCTGACAGCAGATGAGCTTCATTTAACTAATCAAAATCCTGATGTTATTACTAATTCATTTGAGCTTAAACCTATTATTATCCAAACGATACAAAATAATCAGTTTAGAGGATCACCTACTGAAGATCCTAACTTACATCTTAGTATTTTTTTTGAAATTTATGCTACATTTAAATATGAAAGAGTGTTTATTGATGTTGTTAGACTTAGACTTTTTATATTTTCATTAAGGGATAAAGTCAAGGCTTGGTTAAATTTATTAGCACCAGAATTTATTAGAACTTGGAGAGAACTATCAAAAAAATTCTTGGCTAAATATTTTCCACCTTGAAAACCACTAAGTTTAGAAATGATATTACATCTTTTTGTCAGTTTGAAGGTGAATCGATATATGAAGCCTAAGAAAGATTTAAGGATCTCCTTAGAAAATGTCCACACCATGCTTAGCCAGATTGGTTAGTAATTCAAACCTTTTACAATGGATTGGTAGGATCATTAAGATCTATTATAGATGCTGTTGTAGGTGGATCATTAATGTAAAAACCTTTTGATGAAGCATATTCTTTAATTCAAGAATTGGCTACTAACAATTTTGAATGGCTCTCTGAAAGGGTAAATTCTAAGAGAGTAGCTAGTATTTATGATTCTGATGCAATATCTATTTCGGCATCTCAAATTGCTGCTATTTCTAAAAAGATTGATCAAATAGGAGTGAACTATTCTTAAATACCGCCAGTATTAGAGGAAAATTCTTTAGGGCAGATTTTTGATACTCAACAATCTTATGAAACTTTAAACGCTATAAATAATCATAATAATAATCCCTATTCTAAGTATATTAACCCTAGATGGAAAAATCACCGTAATTTTAGTTGAAATAATTATGACAATTCAATAAATCAATCTGGAAATTGAAACAATCAAGGAAATCCTAATTTTTGACCTTATTATCATCCAGGATTTAACTCCAATCCTAACTCGCAAGTTAAAGAAAAGAAGTTGGCAATGGAAGAAGTGATGTTGAATTTGGGAAATCAAATACAGAATCAAGGGGCTGCTATTAAAAGTATTAAAAATAAATTAGGACATATTGCGACTGCACTTAGTAACAGACCTTCTGGAATTCTTTCGATTACTATGGAAGTTAGTCCAAAAGTTCAAAATAAAGAGCAAATTAAAGCTATTCAATTACGAAATGGAAAAGAAATTGAAATAAGGATCCAAAGAGAAATTAAAGTTGATGAAGAGAAGGAAGAAATGGAAAATGATTAATAGGAAAATGAACAAACACAAGTTCCTATAGAAGAACCCTTACCTCCATTTCCTCAAAGACTGAAGCAGAAGAATAAAGATAAACAATTTACAAAATTTTTGGAAATCCTTAAGAAGTTAACGATAAATATTCCTTTTGTTAAAGCTTTAGAACAAGTGCCAAGTTATGGGAAATTTATGAAGGATGTACTAAATAAGAAAAGGAAGTCTACAGATCATGAGATCGTTGCACTCAGTAAAGAGTGTAGTGCTATTATTCAAAAAAAGTATCTTGCAAAAATGAAAAGATCCTGATAGCTTTACTATACCTTATGCAATTGGTGAAAAGCTTTACGGAAAGGCTTTATGTGATTTAGGAGAGAGTATCAATCTTATGCCATTATCGATCTTTAAACGTTTAGATTTGGGAGAAATTTCCCCTACTACTGTAATTCTTCAGTTAGCTCACCGATCAATAAGTTATCCAAAAGGAGTTATAGAGGATGTACTAGTCAAAGTGGATAAATTTATTTTCCTTATTGACTTTATAGTATTGGATATGGAGGAAGATAAAGAGACTCCTATTATTTTAGAAAGACCATTTCTTGCAATAGGAAGAGCTGTAATAAATGTACAAAAAGGAGAATTAATAATGAGATTTAATGATCAAGAAGTAAAATTTAATATAACAAAATCTATGAAATATCTTGCATTAGAAAAAGATAATGAATGTCTCGGGATGGAAGTAGCTGAGTATTTAAGTAATGAATAATTTAAGAAAGAATTCGAAGATAGTTTTAAGCAAGGGGAAATTTTTTAAAATGAAGATGAAGTTAATAAAGAAGATTTGGATTATATTCAGGGCAAATTTCAAACGTTACTTGTTGGAAAACAATAGTAAAAATCTTATTCCTTCAAGTATTAAACCATCTAAACTTGAATTAAAAATATTACCTGCCCATTTAAAGTATGTATTTTTAGGAGAATCATCTACATTGCCTATTATTAAATCTTTCGAGTCAACTGAAATTCAGGAAGAAAAGCTAATAGAAATGTTGAAAAAGTATAAAAATGCTTTTGGATGGACTTTAACAGATATTAAAGGAATTAGTCCTTCAATTTGTATGCACAAAATTTTATTAGATGAACAATATGAAGCTAAAGCTGATCCTCAAAGAAGATTAAACCCAATACTGAAAGAAGTTCTTAAAAAAGAGATTTTGAAAGGGTTAGATACTGGAATTATATATCCTATTTCATATAGTGTTTGGGTAAGCCCATTTCATTGTATTCCAAAGAAAGGAGGAGTGAATATTGAAGAAAATGAGAAAATTGAATTAAGACAAATAAGACAAGTAACTGGTTGACCAATTTGCACTGACTGTAGAAAATTAAATATTGCCACCAGAAAAGATCACTTTCCTTTACCATTTTTAGAACAAATGTTGGATAGATTGGCAAGGAATAAGTATTATTATTTTTTATATGGATATACCTGTTATCACCAAATTCCAATTGATCTTGAGGATCACAAGAAAACAAAATTTACACGCCCATATGGAACATTTGCTTTTCGTAGAATGCCTTTTGGACTATGCAATACACTTGCAACATTTCAAAGATGTATGATGTCAATTTTTAGTAATTTTATAGAACCTGGAATGGAAGTGTTTATGGACGATTTTTTTGTATTTGGAACTTCATTTGAATTATGCCTTAATAATTTAGAAAAAGTTTTAGAAGTATGTGAAAAAGTTAATTTAGTATTAAATTGAGAAAAATGTCAATTTATGGTTGCAGGAGGTTTTGTACTTGGGCATAAAATTTCTGAAAAAGGCATGGAAGTAGATCCTGCAAAAATCTAATTTATAGAAAAATTACCACCAACTACTAGTGTTAAAGGAGTGAGATGTTTTCTAGGACATGGTGGTTTTTAAAGGCGCTACATAAAAAAATTTTCAAAATAAGTAAGTCTTTATACCAATTTTTAAATAAGATACAAATTTTGATTTTAATGAAGAATGCATAAAAGCATTTGAATTATTAAAGAAAAAATTAGTCATTATACTTATAATAGTACCTTCTAATTGGGGAAACTATTTGACATAATGTGCGATGCTAGTGATTATGCTACTAGAGCTGTATTAGGATAAATGCACAATAAAGTTTTTAAGTTTATATATATGTTAACAAGACCCTAAATGATGCTCAAATAAATTATACTACTACAGAAAGAGAGTTATTATCTATTGTTTATGCCTTTGATAAATTTAGATGGTGCTTTCAATTGTATCACTTTACCTACTGAAAAAAAAGAGAGGGGGATCACGATTGGTTTCTTCTTTGGTCGGGTTCAATGAGTTCATTACTGATGATTCCCTCTTTGATTTAGGTTTTCAAGGCCCTCAATCTACTTTGAGAATGGGCACCCTTTGGAAGAGGCTTGACAGAATGCTGGGTAATTCCAAGTGGCTCCAAACTTTTCCTTATACTATTATTTCTCTCGTTACTATGGCAGGTTCAGATGACAGGACACTACTATGTACCATCAACAAATCTCCAAGGGCTCGAGGAAATTCCTTTAGATTTCATAACAAGAAGACTCTCCATCCTGATTTCCTCATAGAAATTAACAAAGTTTGGGTTTTTGATTTTAAAGGTAACCCTTGGGTCAATCTTTGGAACCTTCAAAAAAAGGTTGCCTCACATCTTAGAGGGTAGAATTGGGAAAAGTTTGGTAATGTTCATTAAAACATGAAAGTTGTTCAAGAGGAAATGTAACATGATCATATCCATCACAAATTCAGCTAGGCAGAACTTCAATACTGTTGAGGAAATTGCTATGGATTTTGTTAGTTACTTTTAGACCCTTTTCACTGGTAGGCATTCCTCTAGATCTCCCATTGTGGCCTCTCTTTTCTCTATTTGTCAAGAATATATTCAAAGGTTGGACATGACTCAGATACCTTTGGAAGCTGAAATTAAAACTTCTTTGGATTCCATTGATGGGTAGAAATCAGTTGGCCCTGATGTGTTTACCTCCACCTTCTATAAGGATTCTTGGTCTAAAATTAGTAAATAGGTTACTCTTGCTGTCCAAAATTTCTTTAAAGGAGTTGATACTCCTAGGTATTTCACTTCCTCTACAATCACTTTGATACCTAAAAACAAAACTAGAAAAAATTGGGGGGATTTCCAACCCATCAACTTAATTAATTTCATTTCCAAATTGATTGGCAAAATTATAGTATTCAAACTTCAACCACATCTTCAAAACCTTATTAGTGCTAATCAAGCTGCATTTGTAAAAGGAAGGAATATATCAGATAGCATACTGCTGGATTTGGACAGGAAATGTAGAGGGGACAATGTCATCTTTAAACTTGATATCAAGAGGCTTATGAAATAATCAATTTGAATTTCATATTGGATACTTGATCTGCTAGGGGATTTCAAACAAAATTTCTCAAATTAATTGAGAGATGGCTAAAATGGAATGCTCATTCAGTTTTAATTAATGGCAAAAGGCATGGCTTCATCAATGCCACTAAAGGAATCAAACAAGGTGACCATTTATCTCCTACAATCTTTATTTTAGCTCTGGATTATTTTTAAGGCTACTAGACAATATGTTTGCTAAATCTCCTCACTTGGCTTATCACCACAAATCTAATATTACCATAAGTAACTTGGCCTATGCTAATGATCTAATAATTTTTTCTAATCCTTCTAAAATTGTTGTTAAGATAATCAATCAGGGCCTCAAGCACTTTTAGTAAACAACTGGTATGGAGCTCAACCAAAAAAATGTTAAATATTTGTTAGTACTAACAATACACCTCATATTAAACACTGGATTTGTAATTATACTGGTTTCAAACTTGCATCTCTTCCTACTAAATATCTTGGTGTGCATTTACTCAAAGGTAGAACCAAGCAAACACAATTTAATGAAGTGATTGATCATATCAAAGCCCAAATCCAATGCTGGACCAACTCCTTCTTATCTAATGGGGGGAGGGTTATTATATTGAAAAGCATATTGACTGCAATTCTGTCATATGCCCTCCAGATGTTTACTGTTAAGAAAAGTACCCAAGTGCTATTTGGGAGGATCTTTAACAAATTCCCGAAGGCTGGATAAAAGAAACAATTTCACTGGTTCTCTTGGCAAAAAATATGCAAACCTCTTCAAGCTAGTGGGTTGGGTTTCAAGGACTTCCACCACCTTAGCTTTATCAATTTATGCAAGTTGTGGATCAAATTAAGGGCCCAAGATTTTCTTTGGGCTAAGTTCACGATGGGAAAATACCACAGGAATGTGCACCCCACTCTTGTTACTAAACAATTGGGGCACTCTAGGCTTTGGTCCAATCTATTGGCTATCATAATTGAAGCTAAGGAACTCTTCTTCTGGGAACTGGGAAATGGACAAATTAACTTAAGGTTTGATCAGTGGGTATGGAATGGGGAGAAGCTTGCTTGCACTATTCCCAATCCAAACTATAATAGTAAGGTTGAAGACTACTAGTTTGATGACCAATGGAACTGTCAAATGCTGAACACACTCCTCACTAATGAACAAGTTAATTTGGTAAAGAACACTTCCTTCTCCCTTAATCAGAAGGAGAGAATTACTACAAAGCAAACTTCCACACAAAAGCTTTCTACATTCATTTATCATAAATTCTTCCACTGGAATCCAGTTCTTTGGGGTAAAGCCATTTGGGGGAAGCTGCTCACACCCTCTATGTCTTTTTTTCTATTGGAGGCTTTCACATTTACTGCTCCCCACTGATGAATTCTTGAAACTGAAAGGACTTAGAGGTCCCTCATGTTGTTATCTGTGTAATGATGATGACTCTATAGAACACCTTTTCTTTACTTGTACCTTCTCTCAAAAGGTCTGGTCAGGCCTCCTTAAAAAGCTAAAGATAAAGACTTTCAAAGTGAGCTGGTTTAAATTCTCCATATGCTGGTTAGATTAGTATGAAGCAGATCACCTTGTTATTCCCTGTTTGGTAGCCTGGTTCATCTGGATGAGCAGAAATGAGGCTAAGTATGAGGACAAACACCCCTTGATCAATTATGTTATTGTAAATTGTACTTCATATATTTAGAAGCTTGTCTAGTATCATAATTTCCTCAACCTTTGCAACAACTAGATGCCCCGTACTAAAATTCTGCAAAGGCCGACCTNTTATGTCTTTTTTCTATTGGAGGCTTTCACATTTACTGCTCCCCACTGATGAATTCTTAAAACTAAAAGGACTTAGAGGTCCCTCATGTTGTTATCTGTGTAATGATGACGACTCTATAGAGCACCTTTTCTTTACTTGTACCTTCTCTCAAAAGGTCTGGTCAGGCCTCCTTAAAAAGCTGAAGATAAAGACTTTCAAAGTGAGCTGGTTTAAATTCTCCATATGCTGGTTAGATTAGTATGAAGCAGATCACCTTGTTATTCCCTGTTTGGTAGCCTGGTTCATCTTGATGAGCAGAAACGAGGCTAAGTATGAGGAAAAACACCCCTTGATCAATTATGTTATTGTAAATTGTACTTCATATATTTAGAAGCTTTTCTAGTATCATAATTTCCTCAACCTTTGCAACAACTAGATGCCCCGTACTAAAATTCTGCAAAGGCCGACCTCTCTTTAATTTTTTGGACCCCTCCTCCTCTATCATAGTTGAAAGTGAATACAAATGGCAGTTACTCCAATGGTGCTGCTAGTTTTGGGGGAGTTTTTAGAAACTCCAAGGGAAAATGCCTATTGTTTTTCTCTTCATTTACTTTGGCTTTAGATGCATTGGAGGCTGAAATGATAGCCAACTTTTGGGCTATCATCTTTGCTCACAGATGCCAAATGGGTCAATTGCCGGTGGAATTCGACTCCCTTACATGTATTAAGGTACTGATGAATACTAAAAAACCTCCATGGCATTCTCTCAAGTGGAAGAGAAAAATGTTACCTTATTTGAACACCTGTAAGACNAATGCCAAATGGGTCAATTGCCGGTGGAATTCGACTCCCTTACTTGTATTAAGGTACTGATGACTACTAAAAAACCTCCATGGCATTCTCTCAAGTGGAAGAGAAAAATGTTACCTTATTTGAACACCTGTAGGACTACTTTTATGCACATTCCCAAAGAAGGTAATGGACCTGCACACTAGTTGGCTACTTTAGGGAAAAATTTTGAACATATTGTTGTAGACAATTCCCCACCTTCTCATTTATCCTTTTTTGTTACATGGGGTTAATTTGTCAATTCCTCATCTCCAATATATATATATATATATATATATATATGTCGAGTTCCNAGACTACTTTTATGCACATTCCCAGAGAAGGTAATGGACCTGCACACTAGTTGGCTACTTTAGGGAAAAATATTGAACATATTGTTGTAGACAATTCCCCCACCTTCTCATTTATCCTTTTTTGTTACATAGGGATAATTTGTCAATTTCTCATCTCCAAAATATATATATATACATATATGTATATATGTATATGTATATACATATATGTATATACATATATGTATATACATATATGTATATACATATACATATATGTATATACATATATGTATATATATATACATATATACATATATATATATATATATNGAGTCCGTATTGAAAAAGCGCAAGAGGGAGGAGCAGTGGGCTCTAGAGAAGAAGCAGAAGTTAGATGAGAAGAGGAAGAAGAATAAAGTGAATCGCAAACTCATTTTTAAGAGGGCAGAACAGTACAACAAAGAGTACCAGAAGCAGGAGAGGGAGCTGATACAGCTAAAGCGCGAGGCTAGACTGAAAGGAGGATTCTACGTATGCCCTGAGGCCAAGCTTCTGTTCATCATCAGAATCCGCGGGATCAATGCTATTGACCCAAAAACTAAGAAGATTTTGCAGCTTTTGCGCCTGAGACGGATTTTTAATGGAGTATTCTTAAAAGTGAACAAAGCTACCATTAATATGCTCCGCAGAGTGGAGCCCTATGTNACAGCTCTAAAGCTGCTAGAATTGAGCTGTGGGAATCCTTGCAGCTCATCCAAGGTTCAATTGATAAGGCCTGGCTGGTGGGAGGAGACTTCAATTGCATTTCCTCTCCTTGCTGAGATAAAGGGAGGCAGACCTCCCAACCCCACAAATATATCATTCTTTAATGATAATATCCAAAAAACTGGGTTATTTGACATAGGGTTTAGTGGTCCTACCTTTACTTGGAGAAGGAAGGACTTGTGGGAAAGGTTGGATAGAGTTTTTGCCAATGACAATTGGATCCAAAAGTTCTTGCAGACATCCATTACTCACTTAAGCCTAGCTGGCTCAGACCACAGGCCTTTACTGATCACTATAGAGAATAAGGTGACTAACCAGAAAAGCTCTTTCAGATATCTGAATGTGTGGTCTCAACACTTAAACTTCCTGAATATTATTAAAGAACATTGGAAAAAGGACCTTCATTCTGACCCTTTCATCAAATTATGGATTAATCAAAAGAAGGTGGCCAAAGCCCTTAAGCAGTGGAGCTGGAAAAATTTTGTAGACCTCCTGCTGATTGTAGATATGGCTGAAAAGGAAGTAACTGATCTGGAGGAGGAGCATAGCAAAGGGAGGATTGATGAGACTGTTCTTCTTGAGGCAAATGAGAGACTCTTAAATGCTATTCAGTGGCAGGAACATTTCCTTCAACAAAAGGCTGCCAAAACCAAATTTACTGAAGGAGATTGAAACATTAAATTCTACCATGATTGCATTAAATACCAAAGGAAATGCAACACTATACACTCTATCAAGGATTAGAATGGTGTTTGGCTCAAGCAGGAAGAGGAAATTGCTTAAAGTGTTGTGCAGTATGGCCACAGCTTAATGAATGGGACCATCAGTGATAGAGTGCAAATTGACAACAATTTGTTTACTGACAGCAAGAAGTTCACTGCAAATCTGCATTTGAATGATATTCCTGATGAGGAGGAGATTAAAATTGCTTTGAATTCCATTGACAGTTCTAAATTTGTTGGACATGATGGGTTTACTGCAGACTTCTACAAGAAAGCATGGGAAGTTATCAAGGAGGAGGTGATCAAAGCTATCCAACATTTTTTCAAAGGAAACTCACTTCCTAACTATTTTAGTGCTTCTACTATTGTCTTCATTCCTAAGACCTCTATCAAGGACAGCTGGAATCATTACAGAACTCTGAGTCTAAATAATGTTATAAGCAAGACCATAAGTAAAATTATTGTTCACAGGCTTCAGCCTGTTTTACCTCAACTTGTTAGCACTAACCAAGCTGCCTTTGTGAAAGGCAAAAACATTGGGGATAACATCCTTCTGGCTCAAGAACTTCTATAGGATTTGGAGAAACCTTGTAGACGGGGAAATGCCATTTTTAAGCTTGATCTAAAGAAGGCTTATGACATGGTCAATTGGGTTTTCATCATTGAATGCTTGGAGGCTAGGGATTTTTCCAGGGAGTGCTGTAAGATTATTAAAAGATGGCTTGAGGACAACATAAACTCAGTTTTTATAAATGGTAAAGCCCATGGTTTCTTTAAATCTACCAGAGGGCTTAAGCAAGGGGACCCATTATCCCCTACCATTTTTATCTTGGTGTTGGACTACTTCTCTAGACTGATGGACTGCAAGGAGAATCAGAAAAGCTTCAACTTTTATCACAATAGAGCTAACATGGACATCAGCCATCTGATCTATGCTGATGACATCCTGATGTTTACTAGGGCTTCTAAGTCTGCTTCCAAGTCCATTATGGAGTGCGTTCATCATTTCCAACAGGTGTCTGGCCTAAAGGTAAACAAGGACAAATGTGAGATTCTGATAAGCAAAAGAGTCTCTCTACCAACCAAGCGATGGATGCAATCTTACACTGGTTTCTCTAGCTTGAGCCTTCCTTTCAATTATTTGGGGATTCACCTAACTAGAGGAAGAACAAAATTGATTCAATTTGATGAGGTTATTGATAAGATAACCTCTACTCTTCAGGGGTGGTCTAACTCCTATTTGTCCAATGGTGTAGGATCACCCTCCTTAAGAGCATTCTTACCTCTATCCCTTTGTATGTTCTCCAAGTGGCTACAATGAAAAGAAGTACCTCTTCGATGCTAGAAAGAACATTCAACAGATTTCTGTGGGCTGTGAACAGGAAACAAGTGGCTTGGGCAAGTTGGAAAAAAGTGGCTAAACCATGGGAGGCTGGTGGTTTGGGATTTAAAGGTTTGCACCAGATGCAACACATTAGCCTATGTAAGCTTTGGATTAAATTCAGACAAAATGAAAGCTTATGGTCCAATTTCATGCAGGCCAAATACTGTAAATTTGTTCATCCTGGGGAGGTCACAAGGAAGGTGGGAGACTCCAGAATTTGAGTTCAGATGCTTAATGCCAGAGAAGACATTGAAAGCTGCTAAGATGGGAGTTGGGCCAAGGAAAAATTAATTTCTGGAAAGACAATTGGTATCCTACTGATTATTTGGAACCTTTGCAGGATGAAAAGGAGGGGGATTTAATGGTCAATGACTATTGGGTTTGAAATGTATGGTCTGAGGACTTCTTGAGGAGTCTACTGAAGGAGCAGTTTGTCAACTACATTTCTTCTATCCAATTTGACAAAAAAAACAATGATCAACTTAACTTGATGAACAGAACCAGAGCTAGTATCTCAAAAGATATCCATAACTATTTGTACAGATGGGACACCTGCCAGTGGAATGTTTCCTCTTGACAAAAACACCTTACCCCTTCCATGCTGTTCTTTTCTTGGAGAGTTCTTAATAACCTACTTCCTACTGATGATATTCTGAAACTAAAAGGCCTGAAAGGTCCTTCTAGATGCCACCTATGCAAGCTTGATCAGGACTCAAGGGATCACTTATTCTTCAGGTGCAATTTTGCTAAGGAGGTTTGGAATAGATTGACTTCACAAATGACTATCAACCTGATAAACATTGGTTGGGATAACATTATAGATTATATTAAAGATTTGAAAGAGATTAATCTCATGCCAATCCCCTTCATTGTTGCTTGGTTCGTTTGGATGGCTAGAAACATGGCCAAACATGAGGTGAGGGTGGCCAGTGCTACAAGGGTGATGACTAACTGCTGGTCTTACCTAAATAGACTGATAAATTGGAGGAAGTTCGCCAAGATCCTGCAGACCATAACTTACATGGGTGATAATAATATTAAGATTATCAAGGTTAGATGGGAGAGACCTCCTTACCCTTTCATTAAAATCAAAACTGATGGAAGCTACACAAATAAGAGAGCAGGTATTGGGGGAATTCTTAGAGATCACACAGGGCATACTTTGCTATTCTATAAGGCCCCTTATATTGCTGAAGATGTTTTGGACACTGAAGCTGTTGCCCTATATTGGGCATTAAAATTTGCTAAGGAGAATAAGTGGCAGTGGATTGTTGCTGAAGTGGACTCCTCNAGCATCAATACCCATGCAACCAGATAGAAAACAGTAGATGGATGATAGCTTTATAAGTAGGGAGTTGGAGCCTCAAAAAAAGGAGAGCCCAAGAATTCAATTCTGAATTCTAAGATAAGGAATTTGAAGTTTGTCTCCTTGTGTTAACAGTTGTAGAGGGAGAGGGAGGGTAGTTGAGACCATTGCATGGCTCAAGTTTGAGCCCTCCAAAGCCAAGAAGTTGGCAGGCCTGTTGGCTTCCATATAATTAAAAATTTATTTGGAACTTGATCTCAGTGATAATCTTGTTTATTCTATAAATCCACTGATTTAAGTGCTAAGGGGGGGAAGGGGCGGCAGTGACTAGCTCCACCAGGTGTGAAGAATCCACTTCAGCAATAATACAATTCCACTTGACTTCCTTAGCAATTTTTAAGGCCCAGTAAAGAGCAGCATCTTATGATTCCAAAGCATCTTCTGCAATGCAGGGGGCCTTGAAATAAAGAAAAACTTTGCCAGTGTGATCTCTGAAAATACCTCCAATACCAGCTTTCTTATTTGTGAAGCTTCCATCAGTGTTTATTTTAATGAAAGGGAAAGGAGGCTTCTCCCATTTAACCTTAATAACCATAGAGTGTTGAGTATCAATATTAGTCATAACCTTCAAAATCTAAGAGAACTTCTTCCAATTAATCAACTTATGTAAATAGGCCTGGCAGTTAGCTGCCACAGAATCAGAAGGAGACACACTGTCCTCATGCTTCACCTTGTTCCTAGCATTCCAAATAAACCAAGCAACAATGAAGGGAAGAGGCATCAAGTTTATTTCCTGCCAGTCTCTCAAACTATCTTTTAAATTGCCCCAGCCCACATTCAACAGGTTTAGGTTACTGTTAGAGTTCAGCTTGTTCCAAACCTCCCTAGCAAAATTGCATTTGAAAAAGAGATGATCACTAGATTCTTGATTATTATTGCATAGGTGACATCTTGAGGGGCCTTTCAATCCTTTTAGCTTCAATATGTCATCTGTTGGAATTAAATCATTTTGGACTCTCCAAGAAAAGAACAACATAGAAGGAGTTAAGAATTTTTGGCAATTACTAATATTCCACTTGCAATCTTCCCATCTAAATAGACTATTATATATGTCCTTTGAAATGTTGGATCTGGTTCTTTTAATTAGTTGAATTTGGTCTTTTTTATTTCTGTCAAACTGGATTTTAGAGATACTTCTAGCAGGAGAATCTTTCAGGATTTTGTTCAATGCATCCTCAGACCACTCATTGCCATTCCAACAGTCTTTAACCAGTCAATCTTCATCTTTTTCATTCTGAAGTGGCTCTAATTGATTAGCAGGTCACCAATTTTCTTTCAGAAGTTGATATCTCCCTTTCCCAGCTCCCAGATAAGATATTTGTCAATCTCCTCTCTTCCCTTAAGCATATGGGTCAAAATCTTAGAGTCTCCAACCTTCTTAGTAGCATCTCCAGGGTGAGCATTTTTACAGTATTTTGCCATCATGAAATCTTAGAGTTCTCCATGTGAAGGCAGGTCCACTGTATCCCATATCAAATAAGCCAGTACTTTGGATGTTATCATTGAAATTGGACATGATGACAGGATTGGGGGTTCTACCCCCTCCTTTCAGCAGGTGATGAAATACAGTTGAAGTCTCCTCCCACAATCCAAGCTTTATCAATAGAGCCTTGAATGTGCTGAAAGGTCTCCCACAGCTCAGTTCTAGCTGTTTTGGAGCTTCCTGCATAAACAAAAGAAGCAAATCCATGTATTCCTTCAGTACTAATGTTCATATGAAGAATTTGCTGGTGATTAACTAAGATAGAGCACTTCATTTCTTTCCTGCAGAAGACCCAAATTTTGTTATTTAGGTTAGTGAAAAGATTAAAGCCAGGAAACACTTTTGCTATATTCTTAGTGTTAACATGAACCATGGGTTCCAAAATGGCTAAACACCAAAATTTGTATTTTTTGTTAAGATATTTTAATCTTTTTAAAGATAAGGGGTTTGCAATCACCCTTATATTTCAACACATCATATTGATCATGAGGAGGGAGGGAAGGTGGAGGATTGGGATCTAGGTATAGTCCTTCCCCTTAGATTGCTTCCTCTTCTTTGGGTGCTATGGTCTTCCATTAAAACTAATTCCTTTTCCTTTCCCTTTTTCAAATCTTCTTATTTAGAGCTTCTTTTCTTCCTTGTTTTTTTAATCTGCCATTCTGATTCCAATTCTTTGTTTTTTTCTGTGACTATTTCATCAGTAGGGGAGGCCACCTCCTCTCTAGCCTCCTGCTCCCTTGTGTTCTTTACAGCCTTTGTTGAATCCCTTAAAGTGACTATCACTGAAATGTTCCCATTCTCAGTATTTTCTGTCTCCACAATCTCTCCCACTGTTTCACCCTTCTTAGCAAGAGAGGTCTCCACTGGCTGAGTCTGGGGAGTACCTTAATTAATAATTGGAATGTTTGTTTCTGCAATCCCAGCCACCATGGAGCTCTGGTGGTAATCTTCTTTGTTGTTATTTCTCAGTAGGTGAGTGTATTCAGTGTTGGGTTCCAGCTGTGTGTAGGTTATTTTCCTTCTGTCAGGTGGGTTTAGCCTGTAGCATATCTCCCTAGTATGGCCAAACATCTTACAATGTGGATAGTAATAAGGTCTTTGCTCCATGATAACTTCCTACCAAAATCCCTTCAATGAGACTCCAATCCAAATCATCTTGACATCAGGTAGAGTAACATCCCTCTCCACCAAAATTCTGGCAATAGCAGGCCTTTATTTATTGTATGTAGCAGCATCCACCTTCAAAGGTGTTCCTAATGTGCAACCAATGTTGAATAAAGCATTTAATTTAAAGAGATGAAAAGGCAGTTTTGGTAGTTTGAACCAAATTGGCACTGCAGGGGGCTCCTGAGAACGGTCATACTCAGGGGTCCATTTTAAAATTTTCATTTCAGCTCCTGTAATGATTATTGATTGTTTGGCAAATATTCTAGCATAATCTTCTTCCTTTGTCAGCTAGATAAGGAGATGTCTACCATCCAATAAACCAAGCTTCCAGTCTGCTATATTCAGTGATTCAAACTAATTCCTCACAAACTCCATTTTTGGGTGCCCCAGGCTAAACTTTCCAATGAGTGTGAACTTGACTTCCAAGTTCAATTCATCAAGGTCCTGTTCTGTAAAAACAGCAGCTGGTTCTCCATCCTTAGAACCCACAGGATGGATGCAAGAGGCAGAACCCCTTCCAGCAGCAGTATTATGAAAATCATGAGGGAAAACTAATTTATCAAGGGTCCACCAGGGAAAAAGAAGATTTTCCAACAACCCCAACATAGGTAGCTTTAGTCCATTGCAAGTTAGTCTCCAGATCAATAGGGGTGGCCAAAAACCCCAGCAGCAACACCCTACAAGGTGCTCCAACAACTAGAAAATAGAAATAAAGAAGAAGGGCTTCCAAACTTGTTCAGCATCAATGGAACAGTAACTGAACAGGACAGAGCTACTCCCAAAGAAGTTCAGCAACAAAGAACCAGGAAACTCCAGCAAAAACCAAAATTAAGAAAATCCAAACCACTTCTTGAAGAGAGAGCAGGCTTCTTCCCACAGCTCAACAGCCTCACCAAGCAGGGCCATCACTTCCCAA
>JXCR01081424.1:78464-89879 GCA_002079205.1 Phalaenopsis hybrid cultivar
ATAAAAAAAAAATAAAATAATATATATATATATATATATTAATAAAAGAGAAACTCATGGCTCCCTACAGGTTTAAATAAAAAAGGGTTACGAAATATGGAAGGAAAAGTGGAACCCCATCTATTAACAAAAAAAAAATACAGAAAGATCCTAGGAGTTCAAATTTTCCAAAAGTACAACTCGACACAAAAGAAAACTAAAGGCAAAGTAAACTCATAAATACATGTGCACCAAAACGTATAACAAAAAGAGAAGTATACCCAAAAAACACATGAACCCAAAGTGGTAGAAAATAGCGAGCTCGTTCCGCCAAAAGGTAACTGAGGTGCTACCATGAGCCAGTTGGAGGAGTAACTTCCTAAATAAAAGCGATCTTGTAGTGCAGATAAGTGCAACTTGAGAAGCTCGAGAGAAAGTATAGTAGCGCGGAGGATACCTGCAAATATAGCTCCAGGTGCGAAAATACTCAAATTTCAGGTAGTAATATGAGGTACAAAATTATCATAAAGCCTGCAAATCTCAACATAAATTTTCCTACGTAAACATGAAATGGCAGCATAATTTTCCTGCATAAAAATATTACAAATCCAAAAATAGTAAACCCTTACACTCAGCATAAATTTTCCTGCATAGACATGGAGGCCAACATAATTTTGCTTGCATAAAACATGAAAGCCGAAACCCTCCAAACTCAAAGAGGAAATATACTTGGAAGCCTTATCAGACACGAAAAAGCACCAGAAAAAAAATATTCCAAGTATAAAACATAAGAAGAAAAGAAGACAGCCAGAGAAACTAGTGAATTCTGATTAAAGAGAGCTTAATCAAGTCTCCCAAAATAAAAGAATCAAGCTTCGGCATCAGTGAAATCCCATAATTTACCTCGGCCTACCCCTACCCTTACTAGCAGGCCAAATAGTTGGGGATTTATATTCCCTATAAATAAAGAATATATATATATATATATATATATANTAAAAATTTGAAAAATCTAAATTCTCCTATGATGTTTCAATTAATCCATGAGTTATAGACCAACAAAGTTTTGTAGTCATTTGAGCTAAACTAAAAGAGTTTTAGGGTAGGAAACCCTAGGCGTAAAATTGTAATTTTGGAATTTTGCACCATAATTAAAATTTTGGTTAATCTAGAGGGTAAAATGGTTATAGTTATGACAACAAAAGAGTAGAAACCAATTCACATTGTTTTCCACTAAAGAGCATATGTAATTATTTAAATTATTGATGATTGGAAGATAATTAAGTTTGGATGATTCAAGTGTGAGAGGGCACAAGTTAGTAAGTCAATAATTAATTGATTTCAAGCCCCAACCTAGTGGTTAAGCATAATGCAATCTTTCAATAAGAATAAAATACATTTCATAAAACTTCTTCAAATTCACAAATGTATCCCTAACAGAATTAAGAGCTTAGTAGTGAGCTAGGCTTGATTTAAAATCATTTAAAGGGATTAAAAGTAAAGAAAAATAAGTTATCATAAGCATTTCTAAAACACTGCAAGCTCAAGCCCAATTGAGAAAAGAAAATAAAGTTCCCTTAAGCAATCAAGCTTAACCCTAAGGTGACTATCTACATAAATCTCAAACACAACACCAAAGAATTGACTACTAGCCCTTCTCATGGGTTAATTGAGATGTGAAAATTGAGCACAATTTAGAACATTGAAATGAAACTTTAACTTAACTACGGTTGATCAATTTAACAATATAGTAAGACCAAATAAACTTGAAATGATGCAGGAGATTCTAAAGTTGTTTAGGTCACTCCTCAAGCACCTTTATAAGATTTGGAAATTTTAGAGGACATTTGCGTTATTTAAATTTGTTGAAAAAAATTATCCTCAAAAACTTAGGGACCCACCAAGGTATGACTCAAGACCCTTTAACTTAAATCAATAATGAAAAACCCTTCACTACTTATCCTACAATAAAACCCATTGCTCAAGGCCATGAGTCATGGATATGGTATTCAAACCTTTGTGGGCACTTGAGAATATTTTAATGCCACATATGGATCATTGGGCTTATGTAAGTTGGAGGTCTGGGTGGCGAAGGTGATGACGATAAAGTTTATGTGTGCTAAGAGGGGGGGTTTAGAATAGTATCTCCTACCCCAAAGACCTCGGGGAGGGGATAGGACTGATGATACTATCCCCTAACTTTTGGTAAGAAGTTGCCCTAGTCGGTGGTTCTAGTCCAATTAGGATGATTAACTTATAGATTATCCAATTTTGCCGAAACATTTACATATATACATATATATATACCTAGCAGAGCTCTGCTAGGGTTTCGACTGTAATGGTGTTGCCTGGTGTTGCTGTGAAGATTGTTTTAGGAGCTGGCTGTATCTTGAAGAGGTTACTTTGGTTTGATTTGAACCTTCAGCACTATTCACTGCGGCGTTGTTGGGGGAAGCTGAGGATTTTTGCTGCTTTTAGTGAAGCATTTACTGTTTCATTGGTTTGCTGAAGCTGCTAGTCTCCTTATCTGGCCTTGTTGGGGGTAGCTGAGGTTTGCTGCTTTAGTGAAGCATTTACTGTGTCATTGGTTAGTTGAAGCTGCTAGTCTCCTTACTTCTTTTTAGCTAGTGTTTGAGGTTGGCCTGGGGTCTATCTCTGCTGTGGTTGGGATAGGAACCTGCCTTGCCTTTCTCTGATTTGGGGGTGCTGGTCTGGTGAACCATGACCACCCCTACTGATATGGAAACTAATTTGCAATGGACTAAAGCCACCTATGCTGAGGTGGTTGGAAATCCCTCCTCCCCTTTGTTGGATCCTGATTTACTAGTATTCCCTCAGGAATTTCATAACACTGCTGCTGGGAGAGGTTCTACCTCTTGCATTCACCCAGAGGGATCTAAAGATGGGGAACCAGCTGCTATTTTCTTTGAAAAAGAGATTGCTGATCTAAACTTGGAGGTTCAATTCACTCTAATTGGTAAATTCAGCTTTGGCTATCCAAAGATGGAACTTGTAAGAAAATATTTTGAATCCCTAAAAATTTCAGAGTGGAAGCTGGGTTTGCTGGATGGTAGGCATCTCCTAATCCAACTGACTAAAGAAGAGGACTATGCCAGAATATTTGCAAAGCAATNCATTGTTTTAGGAGCTGGTTGTATCTTGAAGAGGTTATTTTGGTTTGATTTGAACCTTCAGCACTGTTCACTGTGGCCTTGTTGGGGGAAGCTGAGGATTTGTGTTGATTTTATAGAAGCATTTAATGTTTCATAGGTTAGCTGAAACTGCTAGTCTCCTTATCTGGCCTTGTTGGGAGTAGCTGAGGTTTACTGCTTTAGTGAAGCATTTACTGTGTCATTGGTTAGTTGAAGGTGCTAGTCTCCTTACTTTTTTTTAGCTGGTGTTTGAGTTTTGTCTGGGGTCTATGTCTACTGTGGTTGGAATAGGAACCTGCCTTTCCTTTCTCTGATTTGGGGATGCTGGTCTGGTGAACCATGACCACCCCTATTGATATGGAAAATAATTTGCAATGGACTAAAGCCACCTATGCTGGGGTGGTTGGAAATCCCTCCTCCCCTTTGTTGGATCCTGATTTACTAGTATTCCCTCAGGAATTTCATAACACTGCTGCTAGGAGAGGTTCTGCCTCTTGCATTCACCTAGTGGGATCTAAAGATGAGGAACCAGCTGCTATTTTCTCTGAAAAAGAGATTGTTGATCTAAACTTGGAGGTTCAATTCACTCTAATTGGTAAATTCAGCTTGGGCCATCCAAAGATGGAACTTGTAAGAAAATATTTTGAATCCTTGAAAATTTCAGAGTGGAAGCTAGGTTTGCTGGATGGTAGGCATCTCCTAATCCAGCTGACTAAAAAAGAGGACTATGCCAGAATATTTGCAAAGCAATCCATCATCATAGTTGGAACAGAAATGAAAATTTTAAAATGGTCACCTGATTATGACCCATCACAACAACCTCCCACAGTGCCTATATGGTTTGAGCTACCTAAACTGCCCTTTCACCTATTTAAATTGAATGCATTGTTCAATATTGGGTGCACCTTGGGTACACCTTTGAAAGTTGATGCTGCTACTTTTAACAAGGCCAGACCAGCCAGTGCAAGAATTTTAGTGGAAAGGGATGTTACCCTTCCTGATGTCAAGAGAATTTGGATCGGGGGCACTCAAAGGGGGTTTTGGCAAGAAGTAATCATGGAGCAAAGACAACATTATTGCCAACATTGCAAAATGTTTGGACATAATAAGGAGAGATGCTATAGGTTGAAACCCCCCAATAGAAGGGTTTACCAACAACCTCAGCAGGAGTTGGATGATGCCAACATCAATTTCCAGGAAGTTGGAAACAAAGAAGTGCAAAAGAAGACCTCTACTACTGCATGGATAGATGAGTTTCTCATCTAAAAGGATTCCTCCTGTCTAGCAGGGACAGTTATAAATGGTAGCAATGTTGCTGGTCAAATATCTACAAAGGATAAGGAATTGTAGATCCAATCAAAGGTTGAGACAGTGGGGGAGGAGATACTTACCTCCCCATCTCCCAGAAATGTAAAGAACCAAGTGGTGGATTTAGTGGTGGAATCCCCCAGCCAGAAACTGGTAGAAGCTATGAACAAAGAGCTGGAGTCAGATTGGCAAATTCAGAAAACTAAGAAGAAAAAGAACTACAAATCAGAAGGACAAGACCTTGGAAAAGGAAAGGAGCTTCAGAGTTTGGAGGTTCATATCAATCAGATAAAAATGGGCTCTAACAAAACAAGAGGGAGGAGTAGGTCTAAGTTCCAACCCTATTCTTCTCCCCCTCCCCATGATTAATCTTATGTGCTGGAAAATTAGGGGGATTGCCCACCCCTTAGAATTATAAAGACTCAAATATTTAAATAAAAAGCATAAACTTTGGTGCATAGCCATCTTGGAACCTGTGGTTCATCTTAATACTTTGACAATTGCAAAAGTCTTCCCTGGCTTCAATCTGTTCACTAATATCAGCAACAAAATTTGGGCTTTTTGTAGGAAAGAAATGAAGTGCTCTATCTTACTTAATCATACCCAAATCTTACATTTGAATGTCAGCTTTATGGACATGGAAGTTTTTGCTTCTTTTGTCTATGCTGACAGCTCTAAACCTGCTAGAATTGATGTGTGGGGATCCTTGCAGCTCATCCAAGGTTCAATTGATAAGGCCTGGCTGGTGGGAGGAGACTTCAATTGAATTTCCTCTCCCGCTGAGAGGAAGGGTGACAGACCTCCCAATCACACCAATATATCATTCTTTAATGATAATATCCAAAAAACTGGGTTATTTGACCTAGGGTTAAGTGGTCCTACATTTACTTGGAGAAGGAAGGACTTGTTGGAAAGGTTGGATAGAGTTTTTTCCATTGACAATTGGATCCAAAAGTTCTTGCAGACATCCATTACTCACGTAAGCCTAGCCGGCTCAAACCACAGGCCTTTACTGATCACTATGGGGAATAAGGTGACTAACCAGAAAAGCTCTTTCAGATATATGAATGTCTGGTCTCAACAGTTAAACTTCTTGAATATTATTAAAGAACATTGGAAGAAGGACCTTCATCCTGACCCCTTAATCAACCTATGGATTAATCACAAGAAGGTGGCCAAAGCCCTTAAGCAGTGGAGCTGGAACACTTTTGGAGACCTCCTGCTGATTGTAGATAAGGCTAAAAAAGAGGTAACTGATCTGGAGGAGGAACATAGCAAAGGGAGGATTGATGAGGATGTTCTTCTTGAGGCAAATGAGAGACCCTTAAATGCTATTCAGTGGAAGGAACATTTCCTTCAACAAAAGGCTGCCAAAACCAAATTTGCTGAAGGAGATAGAAACACTAAATTCTACCATGCTTTCAATAACTACCAAAGGAAATGCAACACTATACACTCTATCAAGGACAAGAATGGTGTTTGGCTCAGGAAGGAAGAGGAAATTGATGAAAGTGTTGTGCAGTATTGCCACAGCGTAATGAATGGGACCATGAGTGATAAAGTGCAAATTGATAGCAATTTGTTTACTGACAGCAAGAAGTTCACTGCAAATCTGCATTTGAATGATATTCCTGATGAGAGGAGAATAAAATTGCTTTGAATTCCATTAACAGTTCTAAATCTGCTGGGCCTGATGGGTTTACTGCAGACTTCTACAAGAAAGCATGAGACGTTATCAAGGAGGAGGTGATCAAAGCTATCCAACATTTTTTCAAAGGAAACTCACTTCCTAACTATTTTAGTGCTTCTAATATTATTTTCATTCCTAAGACCTCTATCAAGGATAGCTGGAATCATTACAGAACTCTGAGTCTAAACAATGTTATAAGCAAGACCATAAGTAAAATTATTGTTCACAGGCTTCAACCTGTTTTGCCTCCACTTGTCAGCACTAACCAAGCTGCCTTTGTGAAAGACAGAAGCATTGGGGATAACAAACTCTTTGCTCAAGAACTTCTACAGGATTTGGACAAACCTTGCAGAGGGGGAAATGCCATTTTTAAGCTTGATCTAAAGAAGGCTTATGACATGGTCAACTGGAATTTCATCATTGAATGCTTGGAGGCTAGTGGTTTTTCCAGGGAGTGCTGAAAGATTATTAAAGATGGCTTGAGGACAACATAAACTCATTTTTTATAAATGGTAAAGCTCATGGTTTCCTTAAAGCTACCAGAGGGCTTAAGTAAGGGGACCCATTATCCCCTACCTTTTTTATCTTGGTGTTGGACTACTTCTCTAGACTGATGGATTGCAAGGAGAATAGGAAAAGCTTCAACTCTTATCACCATAGAGCTAAGATGGACATCAGCCATGTGATCTATGCTGATGACATCCTGATGTTTACTAGGGCTTATAAGTCTGCTACCAAGTCCATTAGGGAGTGCCTTCAACATTTTCAACAAGTGTTTGACCTAAAGGTAAACAAGGACAAATGTGAGATTCTGATCAGCAAAAGATCCTCTCTACCAACCAAGCAATGGATGAAATCTTACACTGGTTTCTCTAGCTTGAGCCTTCCTTTCAAATATTTGGGGATTCACCTAACTAGAGGAAGAACAAAATTGATTCAATTTGATGAGGTTATTGATAAGATAACCTGTACTCTTCAGGGGTGGTCTAACTCCTATTTGTCCAATGATGGTACGATCACCGTCCTTAAGAGCATTCTTACCTCTATCCCTTTTTATGTTCTCCAAGTGGCTACAATGAAAAGAAGTACCTCTTTGATGTTGGCTGGGAACAGGAAAAAAATGGCTTGGGCAAGCTGGCAAAAAGTGGCTAAACCATGGGAGGCTGGTGGTTTGGGATTTAAAAGTTTGCACCAGATGCAACACATTAGTCTGTGTAAGCTTTGGATTAAATTCAGACAAAATGAAAGCTTATGGGCCAATTTCATGCAGGCTAAATATTGTAAATCTGTTCACCCTGGGGAGGTCACTAGGAAAGTGGGAGACTCCAGAAATTGGGTTCAGATGCTTAAGGCCAGAGAAGACATTGAAAAGCTGCTAAGATGGGAGTTGGGCCAAGGGGAAATTAATTTTTGGAAAGACAACTGGTGTCCTACTAATTATTTGGAACCTTTGCAGGATGAAAGGAGGGGGATTTACTGGTCAAGGACTGTTGGGTTGGCAATGTATGGTCTGAGGACTTCATGAGGAGTCTATTGACGGAGCAGTCTGTCGGCTACATTCTTCTATCTAATTTGACAAAAAAAATAATGATCAACTTAACTTGATGAACATGACCAAAGCTAGTATCTCAAAAGATATCCAAAACTATTTGTACAGAAGGGACACCTGCCAGTGGAATGTTTCCTGTTGCCAAAAACACCTTACCCCTTCCATGCTGTTCTTTTCTTGGAGAGTTCTTAATAACCTACTTCCTACTGATGATATTCTGAAACTAAAAGGCCTGAAAGATCAGGACTCAAGGGATCATTTATTCTTCAGGTGCAATTTTTCTAAGGAGGTTTGGAATAGGTTGACTTCCCAAATGACTATCAACCTGATAAACATTGGTTGGGATAACATTACAGATTGTATTAAAGATTGGAAAGAGATTAATCTCATGCCAAACCCCTTCATAGTTGTTTGGCTCATTTGGATGGCTAGAAACATGGCCAAACATGAGGAGAGGGAGGCCAGTGCTACAAGGGTGATGACTAACTACTGGTCTTACCTAAATAGGCTGATACATTGGTGGAAGTTCCCTAAGATTCTGTAGACCATAACTTACATGGGTGCTAATAATATTATGATCATCAAGGTTAGATGGGAGAGACCTCCTTACCCTTTCATTAAAATTACTACTGATGGAAGCAACACAAACAAGAGAGCAGGTATTGGGGGAATTTTTAGAGATCATACAGGGCATACTTTGCTGTTCTATAAGGCTCCTTATATTGCTGAAGATGCTTTTGACACTGAAGCTGCTGCCCTATATTGGGCATTAAAATTTGCTAAGGAGAATAAGTGTGGATTGTTGCTGAAGTGGACTCCTCCCTACTGGTGGAGCTACTAAATTTTAAGATGCCTTCCTCTTGGCATATTAATCAATGGCTTCACAGAATTAAAAGGCTCAGCATTGGAAGTAAGATTCACTTCTCATTTGTGTATAAAGAAGCTAACAGGCCTGCAAATTTCCTGGCTATGGAGGGTGCTAATGCTGAACATCCTGAGGTTTTGACAATCCTCTCCCCCCCTCCACTTACTAACTCAGGGGGACTAACTTCAAAATCCTTGTCTAAGAGTGCTAAAATGATTGCTAGAACGTTGTTTGAGGCCATGATTAGTCCTGCAATGCTACTGACGTTGTGTTACTTGTTTGTTACTTGGTGTTCAGATGTTTTGCTTTGTTTGGGGGCTGATTTGTATTTTCTGATTTTATCAGACTGTGTTGTTGGAAAATATATATACATAGGTGTATGTATATATCTTCTCCTTCCTGTCTTGGGTGTTNCTCTTAGTATTGGAAGTAAGATTCACTTCTCATTTGTGAATAGGGAAGCTAACTGACCTGCAAATTTCCTGGCTATGGAGGGTGCTAATGCTGAACATCCTGAGGTTTCCACAATCCTCTCCCCTCCCCCCACTTACTAACTCAGGGGGAAAAACTTCAAATTCCTTACCTAAGAGTGCTAAAATGATTGCTGGGATATTGTTTGAGGCCATGATTAGTCCTGCTCTGCTACTGAGGCTGTGCTACTTGTTTGTTACTTGGTGTTCAGATGTTTTGCTTTGTTTGGGGGCTGATTTGTATTTTCTGATTTTTCCAAACTGTGTTGTTGGAAAATATATATACATATGTGTATGTATATATCTTCTCCTTCCTGTCTTGGGTGTTTTTTGGTGGTTGGTTCATCCCTTATGAGTGAGTAACCTTGTATTTTATTTTCTAGATTGGGGACTTCCCAACCAACCTTTTTTGTAATTTCACCTTTTTTAACATGTAGGGAGCTGACTCATGCTCCTTCTACCAAAAAATATACATATATATATATACATATATATATATACACTTACCTTGTAATAGCTTTTTGATTAATGATATTGCTACTCGGTACTAAAAAAATAAAAAAAAGGAGCTAAATCAGCTCCAAATTCATTAAAAAACCAAAAAAGAGGGATACAAAACTAAGGGGAAGCCCACCCCAAAAAAACCTGGTAACAAGATATAAACATAATGAAAGGGAAGGCCAAAAGGTATCCCTTAAAAGGAAAAGCTAAAGGGGGAGTCGAAGATGTAGATATTTTCAGTCGTAGTCCTAACTTTCAGCATGTTAGTCCAAGTTCTTGAGTCCCATACTTGACACTAGAGAGAGATGATGATCCTTACAGTATTTTCCCTTCACAAATTTAGCCTAGAATGAGGACTGTGCAATGAACATGATTTAAATTTTATAGAAATTGGTTTATTTGATTTGCTGGAGGCTTTTGAAAACTAAACACCTATTTTGATAGGTTTAGATATCTTCTACAATCTGACCAAGTGAACTTGCTTCCTTTGACCAGCCCATAAGACTCTATCTCAGGCCTTCTCAAGAGAAATTTGAATGGATTTTTGATCACTAACATTTAAGATAAATAAGAGGGGAGGGCAGCCTGCACACTTCTCAAAAGTGTAATTCTAGCCCCATTGGATAAAAAGAGTTAGCCCAACAATTAGTCTTATTTGGGATCTTTACCACTATACAATGAAACTGGACTTTTGTAATTTTTCCTTTCAAAAGATTAGCCCCCAAATGCTCTAGTGGATGGTTACCATGTTGAAACCTGTAAGCTCAATAATCCAGAGATTAATATTAGCTTTAACTCTTTTACTGAAAATTGTTGGGCATTTTCGTGAATTAAAATGCATACCAAAGTTGGACTGCAAGCTCTTTAAGCATTGATGAATCAATTTAACAGCAGGTTTAGTGGCTTTAGTAAACAATATAACATCATTGGCAAAGGCCAAGTGACGACAGCTATGTTAGACTTGTGATTATACAAAATATGGGAAGAGTTGGAAGAGAGTTGATTGAGCAGCCTAGATAAATAATGAAAGGCAAGAATAATAATAGTGGGGGACAAGGGGTCACTTTGTTTGATACCTCTTGGGTCACTGAAGATGCCATGAGAAATCACATTAATGAAAATTGAATGGTAGTTATTGGACAACCATTTGTTAATAAGAGAAATGAACTGAGGCAAAATCCAATAGCTTTGAGTACCTCCTCAATGAAACTCCAATGGATGATATCATATGCTTTTTTTATATTCATTTTGAAGATCACATTACCACCTCTACACTATTTATCCAAATCCAAAACCAGTTCCTAAGGCAAGATGACATTTTCCACAATACTTCTGCCCTTATAAAAGTTGATTGATTCTCATATATTAGTTGGGGGAGATGACACATAATTCTATTAGCTAAAACCTTACTAATAAGCTAATACATCACATTTGTGAGAGTTATAGGAATGAAGTGTTCCCATTTATGCTTAGAAATGTCTTTGGTGATCAAAGTAATGATAGAAAATTTGAGGTAATTAGGAAGATCCTCCCTCCCTAAAGAAGCTATGAACAACATCCAAAACATCAGGCTTAATAAATTTCTAAAGCTTTTTTTATAGAAAATAGCAGTAAATCTATCTTGGCCAGCCACTTTTGAACAGTCAATAGAAGCTAAAGCATACCAAATTACCTCCTCATCAATGATAAAAGCAAGATCAAGGTTTCTGGTGTAATCCACATCCTGACAGAAGAGATATCTATTAACTAGAGTATTAATTGAGCAAACAGATTTTGGAAATAGTTCCTGCACTTCTAGCAAGGGAATCTATAGAATTAAGCCAAACACCCGAAGGATCCTGAATTTTATGAATAGTGTTACATTTCATTCTATAATTGATATATATATATATATAATGGCT
>JXCR01081424.1:99572-116253 GCA_002079205.1 Phalaenopsis hybrid cultivar
ATATATATATATATATATATATATATTATGGAAGGAGCATTATTTGGCTCCATTCAAGTTGATCATTAAAAGCAGTACAAAAGATTCCACTGGAAAGGTCCCCTAACTATAAACCAAATTACAATTGATAGCAAGAGGGTGACCAATCCAAAAAAAATTATAACATATAAGCATATAGAAAAACTAAATAATGAAAAAAAGAGAAGAGGAAGCCCCAATAAACTAGAGATCTTTGAGTTGATTAGCCTTAATCTTAGATGAGGAGTCTCCAAGTTATCACCATGATGTAGGAGAGCAAGAGGGTTGGGGGGCCTTGTTGCAACAAAGATGGAGTTAGTAAGAAGGCCATGTCTGGCAAGCCAATTAGCAGGTTGGATTCCTTCTCTGTATATAAAAGACATATTGACTTTAAATAGCTTGTTGAGATTGCCAATTTTCTGTTTCCAATGCATATGATGCCAAGAGTACAACTGTTCAGTGTTAAGGAAAGTAATCAGTTGAATAGAGTTCACCTCAATCCACAGTTTATTCCATTTAGCTTTCTGTGGAAATGCAAGGGCCCAGTAAAGAACAATAAGCTCAGTATCCAGAGCATCTTGGGCCTCAGTAGGAAAATGAAAGAACAACATACATTTGCTGGAGGAATCTTTGAAACCTCCCCCCCCCCACCTCAGCACCCCATTAAGAAAAGCTACCATCAGTATTAATCTTCATGTTTTGTGGATCAGGAGGTTGCCAAATAACTTTCTCAATCTTGTTATGACTTTTGGTTACAGTAGTCTGAGGCAAACTGATATTAGGGAAGTTGTTAAGTTGAATTAGCTTGTTTAAGTAGGAAGCACAATTTCTAGTAATCTTGGAATGATGAATAGGCTTGTTTTCATGTTTTTTGTTGTTTCTGCACATCCATAAGAACCAGGCCACAATAAGAGGGATAGAATCACCTTTTTTACTTTTCCAGCTGTTCCATCCATCTTTGAGATTGGACCAGTCCTTATCCAAGCCCTCAACTTTAATCTTAGTAAGAAGTGCCTTCCACACCTCTTGAGCAAACTCACATTTAAAGAATAGGTGGTTGTTTTCCTCTTCAAATCTCAGGCAAAGATAGCATCTAGAAGGCCCTCTTAAACCCTTAAGTTTAAGAATGCCATCTGTTGGAAGCAGATTGTTGTAGAGCCTCCAACAAAAGAAAGATATAGAGGGGGATAGATATCTGTTCCAAGTGGCTTCACCCCAAGAGACTTGATCCCGATAGTAAAGTTTGGCATAGATGACTTTAGTCAAACTTTGGTTAGCATAGCTATGCCAGATAATAATATCTTTCCTACCCTTATCAAAAAAAATCTTAGTAACTTGAGATAGGTGGGGCTCTTGTAGAATGGATTGGAGCTTAGTAACAAACCGGGAGTCCCCCTCCCAAAGATCACAAACTGAAAGTTAAGGGTTGAAATCAGAGGGGGGGGGGGGGAAGCTAGTCCTTAGGACACCAATGGTCTAGCAAGAAGTTCACTTGATCATTCCCCAAATTCCAGATGTACATTTCTTCAGCAAGGAGTCTAATTTTAAGCATATTAGTCCAAATTCTAGAGTCACCCAACTTTTTGAAGATGAGAGATGGGTGCTGGCCTTTGCGGTATTTTCCTTTCATGAACCTAGCCCATAAGGAATTTTGGACTCTGAAATTAATCTACATCTTACAAAAATTAATCTGTGTGATTTGATGAAGTCCCTTGAACCCCATACCACTTGCCATTTTAGGTTTAGGTGCCTTTTGCTAAGAAGCCCAGTGGAGCTGTTGCCTTTGACCTGCTCACAAGAATCTGTTGAAGACTCTTTTCAACTGAATTTGAGTGTATTTCCTCATATAATTGGTTTGGAGAATATATGAGGGGAAGGTAGTTAAGATGCTTTTGAGAAGTGTAATTCTACCCCCATTGGAAAGGAAAGAATGGGACTAGCTAGATAAGGTTTTCTGAATTTTCTAAAAAACCTTATTTAATTGGGTTAGCTTAGATCTCCCCCAAGTGAGATGGACCCCAAAAAATTTTAATGGGTCCTTAGTAATGGAGAAACCAGTATAATCAGAGACCCAATGTTTATAAATGGAAGATGCCCTCTTGTTAAAGATAAGTTGGCATTTAGTAGAGCAAAACTCCATCCCAGAGTAGTTCTAAAATTGTTTCAGACATTGGTAGGATTTCTTAGCAGCATTTTTATGAACATTAGAGAATATCATAATTTCATCAGCATACATGAGGTGGAAGATAGCCATAGTGAATTTGTGATGCAATATGGAATTTTGTTGGTTAAGGATGACCCTGTCAAGCATTCTAGAGAAGTAATCCATAGCAATAATAAAGATAGTGGGGGAGAGTGGGTCACCTTGTTTAAGCCCTCTGGTATATGTGAAAAAAATTTAGGCTTTTCAATTGATAAGAATAGAATGCTTATTATTAATTAGCCACCTGTGGATGAGTTTACAGAGATCAAGTTGAAAACCTTTGGCTGCAAGAATCCCCAAAATAAATTTCCAATCAATGGTATCATAAGCTTTTTTAATATCTAGTTTATAGATAAGATAACCCCCTTATTGATTTTATCCAAATCCAGAATAAGTTATTGTGCTAGCAACACATTATCAGTGATGGATCTCCCTTTAATTAATGCTGTCTGGTTTGGGCATATAATCTTGTCAAGGTGAGATTGGGGTCTTCTTACTATGATCTTGCTTATGAGTTTACTTATGACAGAAGTAAGGCTGATAGGCTTGTAGTTTTCCCAGGTCTTTTGCAGATCTCTTTTAGGAGTTAGCACAATGTGTCTCCAAAATAGCTAGGGAGATTGACCCCCATGAAGAAGCTCTTGATATCCTCAATTACCTCCTTTTTAATAATGTGGCAAGCTTTTTTATAAAAGTCAGCAGTAAAACCCTTAGGGCCAGTAGATTCGGAGCTGTCAATGATGTTTAAGGCATCCCAAATTTCATCATCAGAAGGGGGTTCAGTGAGTTTGAGCTGATTAGTGTAATCTAACTCTTCAGTAAAATAGTTTTCATAGTCAGTATTTAGATCAACTGAAGAGTTCAATACGGAGTTGTAGTACTTAACAACATCCAAAGAAATAAGATCATTATCATTAATCCATCTACCCTCAGATAAGTAAATAGAGTGAATGGTATTGCACTTCCTTTTGTAATTGATATAAGCATGGTAAAACTTAGTGCTAATGTCACCTTCAGTAAAAATGTTAACAGAAGCTTTTTATTTGAGTAACAGATCTTGTATGTTAATAACGTTAAAAAGATTAGTCTTGACATTGAGTAGATCAGCCTCAGTGGTAGTTTCATTCTGAACAGCAGCTTCAAATTTCTCTATTTCATTTTCAGCAGATAAGGCATTGGAAAAAAAATTTCCAAAAGTCTTCCAACCCCACTTCCTCAATGCTTTGCTTGTTTTAAGATGAAGGAGGCTTAGTTTGATGAAAGGGCTAGTATGGTCAATACCCATCCAATTAGAAGCAACACAGCTAATGAATAGAGGGTGAGTGGACCACATATTAAGATATCTGAAAGGGGGGTGATATGTGGTATTTCTAGGGGAAGTAATAGATATGAGAAGTGGTCTATGATCAGAACCAGTGAGGGTTAGGTGAGTAACAAAAGTTAGGAGATAGTGTTTATGCCAATAGTCATTCACTAACACCTTGTCTAGTTTTTCCCACAATAGACCCCTTTTCCAAATGAATTTAGGACCATGGTACCCCAAATCAAACAAGCCAGCTTGCTGAATCTGATCATTGAAGAAAGTCATTTTGGATAGATTGGAGGGTCTCCCCCCAGATCTCTCTGCTGCAGAAGTGATACAATTGAAATCTCCCCCTACCATCCAGGGAGAGTTCATATTAGTAATGATGAGATGTAAGCTCTCCCAAAGCTCCTGTCTATGAGCTTTGAGACTTCCAGCATAAATAAAGGTTGCATACTCCAGGTGGCCTTGAATCAGAAGAGAGAGATGTATAAACTGTGGATGGTCAATAAGAGTGCTCCACTGCATTTCTTACATACACAAGAACCAAATTTTATTATTCTTATTAGCATAATTAGAAAATCCATGAAATTTGCTAATAAGTTTAAGGGGGTTTTGCTGAACCATTGGTTCTAGTATAGTAAACACCATATTTTATCTTTTTGTTGTTAAGATAGAGTTGTCTTCTTAAAGACTGAGGATGGACAATACCCCTTATATTCCAACATAGAATATTAATCATTAGAGTGATTAAAGTGGAGAGAAGGCTAAAATCTTGATCTGGTTCTTCCTCTAGAAGGAGAAGACCCTCCAAGCTTCAGTACACCTGTGCTCCCATTATTTCCTTCTTTTAGTTTCTTAACTTCTGATAGTATCTTTTTCTTCTTCTTATATTTTTGTGTTTGCCATTCCTCTTCCATTAGGAGTTTTATCGCAACTATATCACTTCTCAGGGGCTTCTAAGACTGTGGTATCTTTCTGGCTATTCTCCCTAAATGCTTCACCTAAATCTAGTGAATCAGTTAGGGGAGTAATAATATTTACTTGATTCTCCTCCTCCCTAAAGTATCTTGGGGATAAGTTAGTAAGAACATTGGAGCTAAAAGGAGCTGTTCAGCTTTTGGATGTGCTCAATATATCCTCCAAATTCATAGTTGGAGAGGGTTCCACACAAACTGTAGGTTTTGGAGGAGTGGACTGATTAATCCTTTCTTGAGTAGACACATTTTTCTTTGGAGGGGCGTGAAGCCTGCAGCATCTATCTTTGGTGTGTCCAAACATCTTGCAGTTGTAGAAATAATATGGTTTTTGTTCTAATACTACATTATGCCAAAACCCCTCTTTATCAGTACCAATCCAAAGCCTTTTAATTTTAGGGAGGTTTACATCTCTTTCTATAAGGATTCTAGCTAGAGCTGGTCTAACTTTGTTATATGTAGGAGCATCAACTTTAAGAGGTCTCCCCAGTGCACTTGCAATATTGAATAGAGCATTTAAATTAAAGTATTGAAGTGGGAGGCCAGGTAATTTAAACCATAGGGGAACTATAGGAGGTTCCTTACTAGGATCAAAACCAGGATCCCACTTTCAATATCTTCATGGTGGTACCTCCAATTTGAAGGGCTTGTTTTGCAAACAATCTTGCATAATCTTCCTCCCCTGAAAGTTGGATAAGTAGATGCCTGCCCTTTAGTTTTCCAATCTGCCAATGTCCATTGAATTTTAAGGAATCAAAGTATTTTCTGACTAATTGCATTTTAGGGTGGCCTACAAGAAATTTTCCTACCAAGGTAAATTTTACTTTTTCATTCAGATTGTGGATTTCCTGTGGAGAGAAATAAATAGTTGTTCACCTACTTTGGAACCCAAAGAATGAATACAATGGTTGTTACCCTTTCCAGCAGCTATGTCATGGAAGTTCTGTGGGAAGACTAAGTGATCAGGATCACTAAGAGAAACATTAGACTTGCCCACCACCCCAGCATAAGTGACCTTAGCCCCAGAGCATCATTCATAATTTCAATAGGGGTAGTCATAATAAAACCAATGGACACATCAGGAGAGCAAATCCAATAACAAAAGCTCCAAAAAATCACAAAAAGTCAAGAAAAACTTGTGTGTGCTCTGGAAAGGCCAAAACTCACAGTAAAAGCCAAACCAACACTACAAAACACCAAAGGGGGAGGATTTTCCTACAGTAAAAGCCAGAAGAGGCATCCCACAGATGTAGAAGCAAGCCAAAACCAGAACAAACTAATGGAACAGCAAATCCCTCCAAAGTACTAGGGATAAGAGTGAGAGAAGATGACTCCCAAGGCAAAAGGAGGCAAGAAGAAGCACCCTTGGAAAGACAGATGCAACACCACCCACAAAACCACCCTTAGCAGAGCTTCATCCTGCCAGAAACCCTAGCATAGCACCTTCTCCTCCAGCCGCCAACATCTTGATATATATATATATACATATATTGAAGATGAGGAGCAATTTGTCTTAACACATTTTAAGATGGAAGATTTTCATGGGAGGGGCACTTTTTTCTACGCCATCTCTCTTTTGCAGGATAAATTTTTGCTATGGCAGAAATTAAAGCTCATGGGTGAATCTATTATGGAAAATTGGTTTGTGGGTGGAGAATTTAACATGGTTATGAAACCATCTAAGAAGAAAGGGAGTAGTAGATTTGATAATATTCTTATAAATCACTTTTTAAACTCAATTGCATGAGCGAGACATTATGAATTTGGCTATTATGGGCCACCCTACATTTGGAGGAGAAGATTTCTTTTTCAAAGGATTGATCATTAATTGGGAAACTCTATTTTCTTGAATCATTTTCCAATCTTTCGGGCCTAACATCTAAGTTATGTCTCTTCTGATCATAACCCCATTCTACTTACTTTAGCTTTTAATTTCAAGCCTTCTATTTCTATATTTAAATTTTTTTAATATATGAACTACTCATGATACTTTTCTGAGTATTGTGTAAAAGGATTGGAAATTTGATGGTGTGGGGACACCCTGGTTTATTCTATAGCAATTGCATAAAAGGCTAGCTGCTCATCTTAGAAGAAGGAACCATCAAAGTATTGGAGGCTCATCATATGGTTGATTAGTTAGTTCCGCAAGATATTGGCTGACCTAAATTTGTGTAAACTATGAGACGAGCTCATCTATCCTAATTGGATGCAATCACTTTGGAAAAAAAACTTCTTCAACAGAAAGCTTATGATATCTCTTTTATTACAAGAGATAGAAAAATAAATTATTTTCTTACCACTTTAAAGCTTACAAGAAACATCAATAGTATTATGAGGAAAAAAAATGCCAATGGCCATAATTTAATCAACATGGAGGATAATGGTGAAAGTTTTGTGCTTTATTTTACTGAGCTTTATCATTGTACTTTACAAGTTTTCCCCTGTTGATTCTAATGTTTTTGCTGATGAAATTAGTTACATTAACAACCTCTCCTTAACACAAGCTCCTGAAGAAAATGAAATTCTATCTGCTTTTAAATCATTATGTTCTAACAAAGCCCTAAAGCCTGATTGATTCTCCTCTACATTCTATGTTTGCTATTTGGACATCATAAAGAAGGAGGTCATCCTCACTGTTCAAATTTTTTTTCTTGGGGAAAATCTAGGTAACTGTTTCAGCTCTTCCTTCATTGTGCTCATCCCCAAAGGTAATGACAAGATTTATTAGGATAATCCTCATCCTATTTCTCTTACCACTATTCTCTCTAAAGTTTTTGAGTAAGATTGTTGTGAATAAGCTACAACCACACCTTTCTAAAATTATCTCTCCATAAAAATTTGCTTTTATCAAAGGCTAAGAGATTACTGATAACATCCTTTTAGAATTGGAAATGATTGATGACCTGAATAAAAAATGTAGAGGGAGTAACATGGTTTCTAAACTTGATATCCAAAAGGCTTTTGACACCATTAAGAGGGACTTCATTCTAAATATTTTGCAGGCTAAAGGTTTTCATTTGGACTTTTGCTTACTGGTTAAAAGATGGTTGTCTAATAATCATTATAATGTGCTTGTTAATGGTGAAGCTCATGGTTTCTTTTGAACTTACAGAGGCATCAAACAGGGACATCCTCTGTCTCTTAACATTTTCATGATTGCTTTTTATTATCTCTCAAGGCTTGTTAACAGTTTGCATATACAACATCCTCACATCCAATACTCTCATAAATCTAAAATCATGGTTAGCCACCTTACATATGCTGACGATGCTATTTTTTCTTTATTGCTAGTAAGTTTGCAATAAAGGATATTATGTCTCTTTTAACGGATTTTTAAAAAACCTCAGGTTTACTATTTAATTTGGCTAAATTTTCTCTATATTTTAGGAAAAAAGTTCATCAAAATGTTGAAAATTGGGATTCTACTTTCACTGGTTGTAAAATTTCTAAAATTTCCATTAAATATCATGGGGTGAACATCCTAAGAGGGAGGAAGAAGTAAATTCAAGTGGATGAGGTTATGGACAAAATTAAATCCAAGATCAATGAATGGAGAAATACCATCTTGTCCAGTAGTGGTAGGCTTACTTTGTTGAAAAGTGTGCTATGTAGTCTACTTTTAAATGTTATGCAGGTGATTAAAACTAAGAAGAGCACCCAAAACACTCTTGAAGTGCTCTTTAACAAATTTCTTTAGAGTTGTACTTGATATTCCAAAATTTGGGATAATAGGGTATTTTCATAACAAATTGATTTATTTTCCTTTAATTATGTTTGGCTTATTTGGGTGGCTAGAAATAGCCACAAATTTAAAGCTTCTCTCCACACTCCAACTATTATTATCTCACATATTGTCGCCAACTATCATAAAGCAATGAGAGCTATTAATGTAGCTGGTACGTCTCTTTTACCTAAGAGTGTTAGGAGACCAACTTTAATTAAGTGGAGACCACCCTCTCGTGGTTAGATCAAAATTAATATTGATGGTAGTTTCACCTATAATGTTGTTGGAAAGGGTGGATTGTTTTAAGATACTAATGGGAGGTTTCTTTCTTTCTTTGCCTCCCCCTGTAATGATTCATCCCTCATTGAAGCTGAGACTTAGGTTATGCTGGTAGCTATGTAGGTTACTGCTCACTTTAGTTTTATAATCTGGTGGTGGAAACTAATTCATCAAACTTATTTAATATAATAATAGAAAGGTTGAAACCTGTTTGGTACCTCATTACTTTGTTGAAATGCATTATGACTATTGTAAACCTTAATCATCTCAATATACAATAGACTTTTTCATACATAGAGAAGGCAATGCCTCTGCGGATCGGTTATCTAAAATGGGGCTTGATGGCATTATGATCGGTGATACATCTCCTCCTTTTCCTTAAACTATTATACAAAGTGATTTACTTGAGGTTCCTTACGTACGTACATAGCTTACCTGCTCCATTTGTCTTACTAGTATCCTCTCTCATACCATTTTGGTTGGCCTGAGATTTGATGACCAAGATTTTGAGGTCATGGTTGATTATGGGTACTATGTGATACCTTCTTTTCTGCTATTGGAATGTTATCGTTTAGATAATGGAGGCTGTCTCAATTGGTAATGCATAGCTTTCACCAGTAGGAATTCTGTGTGCTTACGGATAATTGGTTTGCTATGAATTTTATTATTCTGATTTATGTGATCTTTCACAATATTATATTTCTCTCCTAGTTGATTAACTCTCTGTTGTTGGGAGGCCTTTTTCTTTACTTAACACTCTTATACATTGTGCTTTCCTGGAGCCTCCTTTCATTAGAGCCTACCTTTATCTTTATTTGCTACAATTTTCATTTGTTTCAGACCTATGAAATCACTTTGGGTGGCTTCTATTGTATTAATGTGGATGGTTTAAGAATTGGTGACCAAAATTTTGGGTTCATGGTTGTTTTTGGGAATTTCATTTCTCTTTTGAGATGCGATGGTTTCATCCCTCATAATTCCCTCTCCTTATATATATATATATATATATATANACCCAGCTTTTTGAAGATGAGATATGGGTGCTGGCCTTTGCAGTATTTTCCTTTCATGAACCTAACCCATAAGGAAGTTTGGACTCTGAAATTAATCCACATCTTACAGAAATTAATCTGTGTGATTTGATGAAGTCCCTTGAACCCCATACCACTTGCCTTGTTAGGTTTAGGTGCCTTTTGCCAAGAAGCCCAGTGGAGCTGCTGCCTTTGACCTGCCCACCAGAATCTGCTGAAGACTCTTTTCAACTGAATTTGAGTGTATTTCCTCATACAATTGGTTTGGAGAATATGTGAGGGGAAGGTAGTTAAGATACTTTTAAGAAGAGTAATTCTACCCCCATTGGAAAGGAAAGAATGGGACTAGCTAGATAAGGTTTTCTGAATTTTCGAAAAAACCTCATTTAATTGGGTTAGCTTAGATCTCCCCCAAGTGAGATGGACCCCAAAATATTTAAAAGGGTCCTTAGCAATGGAAAAACCAATATAATCAGAGACCCAATGTTTAAAAATGAAAGATGCCCTCTTGTTAAAGATAAGTTGGCATTTAGTAGGGCAAAACTCCATCCCAGAGTAGTTCTGAAATTGTTTCAGACATTGGTAGGATTTTTTAACAGCATTTTTATGAAACATTAGAGAATATCATAATGTCATCAGCATACATGAGGTGGAAGATAGCCATAGTGAATTTGTGATGAAATATGGAATATTGTTGGTTGAGGATGACCCTGTCAAGCATTCTAGAGAAGTAATCCATAGCAATAATAAAAATAGTGGGGGAGAGTGGGTCACCTTGTTTAAGCCCTCTGGTAGATGTGAAAGAACCTGAGGCTTTTCCATTGATAAGAATAGAATGCTTGTTATTAATTAGCCACCTGTGGATGAGTTTACAGAGATCAAGTTGAAAACCTCTGGCTGCAAGAATCCCCTAAATAAATTTCAAATCAATGGTGTCATAAGCTTTTTTAATATCTAGTTTATAGATAAGATTACCCCCTACTGATTTTATCCAAATCTAGAATAAGTTATTGTGCCAGCAACACATTATCAGTGATGGATCTCCCTTTAATTAATTCAGTCTGGTTTGGGCATATAATCTTGTCAAGGTGAGCTTGGAGTCTTCTTACTATGATCTTGCTTATGAGTTTACTTATGACAGAAGTAAGGCTGATAGGCTTGTAGTGTTCCCAGGTCTTCTACAGATCTCTTTTAGGAGTTAGCACAATAGAGTTGCCTCCAAAATAGCTAGGGAGATTGACCCCCCTGAAGAAGCTCTTGATATCCTCAATTACCTCCTTTTTAATAATGTGCCAAGCTTTTTTTATAAAATTCAACAGTAAAACCATTAGGGACAGTAGATTTGGAGCTGTCAATGGTGTTTAAGGCATCCCAAATTTCATCATCAGAAGGGGGTTCAGTGAGTTTGAGCTGATTAGTGTAATCTAACTCTTCAGTAAAATAGTTTTCATAGTCAGTATTTAGATCAACTAAAGAGTTCAGTAGGGAGTTGTAGTACTTAACAACATCCAAAGCAATAAGATCATTGTCATTAATCCATCTACCCTCAGAAGAGTAAATAGAGTAAATGGTATTACACTTCCTTTTGTAACTGATATAAGCATGATAAAACTTAGTGTTTCTGTCACCTTCAGTAAAAATGTTAATAGAATCTTTTTGTTTGAGTAACAGATCTTGTATTTTAATAGCATTAAGTAGATTAGTCTTGGTAGTGAGCAGATCATTCTCAGTGGTAGTTTCATTCTGAATAGCAGCTTCAAAATTCTCTACTTCCTTTTCAGCAGATAAGGCATTGGAAAAAAAATTCCCAAAAGTCTTCCAACCCCACTTCCTCAATGCTTTGCTTCTTTTAAGATGAAGGAGGCCAACTTTGATGAAAGGGCTAGTATGGTCAATACCCATCCAATTAGAAGCAACACAGCTGATGAATAGAGGGTGAGTGGACCACATATTAAGATATCTGAAAGGGGGGGTGATGTGTGGTATTGCTAGGGGAAGTAATAGATATGAGAAGTGATCTATGATCAGAACTAGTGAGGGTTAGGTGAGTAACAAAAGTTAGGAGATAGTGTTTATGCCAATAGTCATTCACTAACACCCTATCTAGTCTTTCCCACAATAGACCCCTTTTTTAAATGAATTTAGGACCTTGGTACCCCAAATCAAACAAGCCAGCTTGCTGAATCTGATCATTGAAGAAATTCATTTTGGACTGATTGGAAGGTCTCCCCCCCAGATCTCTCTGCTGCAGAAGTTATACAATTGAAATCTCCCCTACCATCCAGGGAGAGTTCATATTAGTACTGATGAGATGTAAGCTCTCCCAAAGCTCCTGTCTATGAGCTTTGAGACTTCCAACATAAATAAAGGTTGCATACTCTAGGTGGCCTTGAATCAGAAGAGAGAGATGTATAAACTGTGGATGGTCACTAAGAGTGGTCCACTGTATTTCTTACATACAAAAGAACCAAATTTTATTATTATTATTAGCATAATGAGAAAAACCATGAAATTTGCTAATAATTCTATAGGGGTTTTGCTGAACCATTGGTTCTAGTGTAGCAAAACACCATAGTTTATCTTTTTTGTTAAGATGGAGCTGTCTTCTTAAAGACTGGGGATGGGCAATCCCCCTTATATTCCAACATAGAATATTAATCATTGGAGGGATTAAAGTGGAGAGAAGGCTGAGATCTTGATCTGGTCCTTCCTCTAGAAGGAGAAGACCCTCCAATCTTCAGTACACCTGTGCTCCCATTATTTCCTTCTTTTAGTTTCTTAACTTCTGATAGTATCTTTTTCTTCTTCTTATATTTTTGTTTTTGCCATTCCTCTTCCATTAGGAGTTTCATCGCAACTATATCTCTTCTCAGGGGCTTCTAAGACTGTGGTATCCTTCTAGTTATTCTCCCTAGATGCTTCACCTAAATCTAGTGAATCAATTAGGGAAGTAATAATATTTACTTGATTGTCCTCCTCCCTAAAGTATCTTGGGGATAAGTTAGTAAGAGCATTGGAGCTAAAAAGAGCTGTTGAGCTTTCGGATGTGCTCAATATATCCTCCAAATTCATAGTTGGAGAGGGTTCCACACAAACTGTAGGTTTTGGAGGAGTGGACTGATTAATCCTTTCTTGAGTAGACACATTTTTCTTTGGAGGGGCGTGAAGCCTGCAGCATCTATCTTTGGTGTGTCCCAAACATCTTGCAGTGGTAGCAATAATATGGTTTTTGTTCTAATATCACATTATGCTAGAACCCCTCTTTATCAGTACCAATGCAGAGCCTTTTAATTTCAGGGAGGTTTACATCTCTTTCTATAAGGATACTAGCTAGAGCTAGTCTAACTTTATTATATGTAGGAGCATCAACTTTCAGAGGTCTCCCCAGTGCACTTGTAATATTGAATAGAGCATTGAAATAATAGTATTGAAGTGGGAGGCCAGGTAATTTAAACCATAGGGGAACTATAGGAGGTTCCTTACTAGGATCAAAACCAGGATCCCACTTCAATATCTTCATGGTGGTACCTCCAATTTGAAGGGCTTATTTTGCAAACAATCTTGCATAGTCTTCCTCCCCTGAAAGTTGGATAAGTAGATGTCTGCCATCTAGTATTCCAATCTGCCAATCTCCATTGAATTTTAAAGAATCAAAGTAGTTTCTGACTAATTGCATTTTAGGGTGGCCTAGAAGAAATTTTCCTACCAAGGTAAATTTTACTTGTTAATTCAGATTGTGGATTTCTTGTGTAGAGAAATAAATAGTTGGTTCACCTACTTTGGAACCCAAAGGATGAATACAAGGGTTGTTAACCTTTCCAGTAGCTGTGTCATGGAAGTGGCCTTAGCCCCTGAGCATTAGTCATAATTTCAATAGGGGTAGCCATAATAAAACCAATGGACACACCAGGAGAGCAAATCCAATAGCAAAAGCTCCAAAAAAATCACAAAAACTCAAGAAAAACCTGTGTGTGCTCTGTAAAGGCCAAAACTCACAGTAAAATCCAAACCAACAGTACAAAACACCAAAGGGGGAGGAGTTTCCTATAGTAAAAGCCAGAAGAGGCATCCCACAGATCCAGAAGCAAGCCCAAACCAGAACAAACCAATGGACCAGTAAATCCCTCCAAAGTACTAGGGATAAGAGTCAGAGAAGCTGACTCCCAAGGCAAAAGGAGGCAAGAAGAAGCACCCTTGGAAAGACAGATGCAACACCACCCACAAAACCACCCTTAGCAGAGCTTCATCCTGCCAGAAACCCTAGCATAGCACCTTCTCCTCCAGCCGCCAACATCTTGATATATATATATATACATATATTGAAGATGAGGAGCAATTTGTCTTAACACATTTTAAGATGGAAGATTTTCATGGGAGGGGCACTTTTTTCTACGCCATCTCTCTTTTGCAGGATAAATTTTTGCTATGGCAGAAATTAAAGCTCATGGGTGAATCTATTATGGAAAATTGGTTTGTGGGTGGAGAATTTAACATGGTTATGAAACCATCTAAGAAGAAAGGGAGTAGTAGATTTGATAATATTCTTATAAATCACTTTTTAAACTCAATTGCATGAGCGAGACATTATGAATTTGGCTATTATGGGCCACCCTACATTTGGAGGAGAAGATTTCTTTTTCAAAGGATTGATCATTAATTGGGAAACTCTATTTTCTTGAATCATTTTCCAATCTTTCGGGCCTAACATCTAAGTTATGTCTCTTCTGATCATAACCCCATTCTACTTACTTTAGCTTTTAATTTCAAGCCTTCTATTTCTATATTTAAATTTTTTTAATATATGAACTACTCATGATACTTTTCTGAGTATTGTGTAAAAGGATTGGAAATTTGATGGTGTGGGGACACCCTGGTTTATTCTATAGCAATTGCATAAAAGGCTAGCTGCTCATCTTAGAAGAAGGAACCATCAAAGTATTGGAGGCTCATCATATGGTTGATTAGTTAGTTCCGCAAGATATTGGCTGACCTAAATTTGTGTAAACTATGAGACGAGCTCATCTATCCTAATTGGATGCAATCACTTTGGAAAAAAAACTTCTTCAACAGAAAGCTTATGATATCTCTTTTATTACAAGAGATAGAAAAATAAATTATTTTCTTACCACTTTAAAGCTTACAAGAAACATCAATAGTATTATGAGGAAAAAAAATGCCAATGGCCATAATTTAATCAACATGGAGGATAATGGTGAAAGTTTTGTGCTTTATTTTACTGAGCTTTATCATTGTACTTTACAAGTTTTCCCCTGTTGATTCTAATGTTTTTGCTGATGAAATTAGTTACATTAACAACCTCTCCTTAACACAAGCTCCTGAAGAAAATGAAATTCTATCTGCTTTTAAATCATTATGTTCTAACAAAGCCCTAAAGCCTGATTGATTCTCCTCTACATTCTATGTTTGCTATTTGGACATCATAAAGAAGGAGGTCATCCTCACTGTTCAAATTTTTTTTCTTGGGGAAAATCTAGGTAACTGTTTCAGCTCTTCCTTCATTGTGCTCATCCCCAAAGGTAATGACAAGATTTATTAGGATAATCCTCATCCTATTTCTCTTACCACTATTCTCTCTAAAGTTTTTGAGTAAGATTGTTGTGAATAAGCTACAACCACACCTTTCTAAAATTATCTCTCCATAAAAATTTGCTTTTATCAAAGGCTAAGAGATTACTGATAACATCCTTTTAGAATTGGAAATGATTGATGACCTGAATAAAAAATGTAGAGGGAGTAACATGGTTTCTAAACTTGATATCCAAAAGGCTTTTGACACCATTAAGAGGGACTTCATTCTAAATATTTTGCAGGCTAAAGGTTTTCATTTGGACTTTTGCTTACTGGTTAAAAGATGGTTGTCTAATAATCATTATAATGTGCTTGTTAATGGTGAAGCTCATGGTTTCTTTTGAACTTACAGAGGCATCAAACAGGGACATCCTCTGTCTCTTAACATTTTCATGATTGCTTTTTATTATCTCTCAAGGCTTGTTAACAGTTTGCATATACAACATCCTCACATCCAATACTCTCATAAATCTAAAATCATGGTTAGCCACCTTACATATGCTGACGATGCTATTTTTTCTTTATTGCTAGTAAGTTTGCAATAAAGGATATTATGTCTCTTTTAACGGATTTTTAAAAAACCTCAGGTTTACTATTTAATTTGGCTAAATTTTCTCTATATTTTAGGAAAAAAGTTCATCAAAATGTTGAAAATTGGGATTCTACTTTCACTGGTTGTAAAATTTCTAAAATTTCCATTAAATATCATGGGGTGAACATCCTAAGAGGGAGGAAGAAGTAAATTCAAGTGGATGAGGTTATGGACAAAATTAAATCCAAGATCAATGAATGGAGAAATACCATCTTGTCCAGTAGTGGTAGGCTTACTTTGTTGAAAAGTGTGCTATGTAGTCTACTTTTAAATGTTATGCAGGTGATTAAAACTAAGAAGAGCACCCAAAACACTCTTGAAGTGCTCTTTAACAAATTTCTTTAGAGTTGTACTTGATATTCCAAAATTTGGGATAATAGGGTATTTTCATAACAAATTGATTTATTTTCCTTTAATTATGTTTGGCTTATTTGGGTGGCTAGAAATAGCCACAAATTTAAAGCTTCTCTCCACACTCCAACTATTATTATCTCACATATTGTCGCCAACTATCATAAAGCAATGAGAGCTATTAATGTAGCTGGTACGTCTCTTTTACCTAAGAGTGTTAGGAGACCAACTTTAATTAAGTGGAGACCACCCTCTCGTGGTTAGATCAAAATTAATATTGATGGTAGTTTCACCTATAATGTTGTTGGAAAGGGTGGATTGTTTTAAGATACTAATGGGAGGTTTCTTTCTTTCTTTGCCTCCCCCTGTAATGATTCATCCCTCATTGAAGCTGAGACTTAGGTTATGCTGGTAGCTATGTAGGTTACTGCTCACTTTAGTTTTATAATCTGGTGGTGGAAACTAATTCATCAAACTTATTTAATATAATAATAGAAAGGTTGAAACCTGTTTGGTACCTCATTACTTTGTTGAAATGCATTATGACTATTGTAAACCTTAATCATCTCAATATACAATAGACTTTTTCATACATAGAGAAGGCAATGCCTCTG
>JXCR01081424.1:124581-161733 GCA_002079205.1 Phalaenopsis hybrid cultivar
GACATTTTAATTTAAATATATATATATATATAGTCTTAGAAAAATATGAAATCAAAGCGACCCCATACTTTTCACAGTTTAAATAAAAGAGCACTATACCTCAAACCTGTATATATCCTGAAGGATAAACACATGACTTGAGGATGAGACTCGATCAAATAAATTAAGAAATATATGACTTTTGTTTGGTCTGTGAATCCATTTTAGTTGCCGACAATTTTCTCTATTTAATATGAAAAATTAAATAGAGTTTATTTTAAGCTAGGTTTGGACAAGCTTCATATAAGGGCAAGCCCCAATAGTTAATTACATCTTAAATGATCAAAGTCACCTAAGAAAACTCTCTTTAAAAATCAGGAAATATTATCTTCAAAGGGGTCAAAAGGATAAAACTTTTCAACGAAATTGGATGAAGAGGTGTGAAGAGGATCGCTCAAATTTGGAACATTTTATTATAAAATACAAAGGAGGAAGAACTAGGTGATGTCCTAGATCAGGAGGAGAACCTCAATGACTTCCCAGTCTATCCTATTATTTGGCTTCAATTTTGAGGAGAAATTATTTAAATGTTTCATCCTGCCAATTTTATTTATTAAGGGCTTATATTTGTGTGAAACGATCACACAAATAACATGGAAGATATGAGAATTTAGGTCATGACGAACAAAAACCTAGAAATCCTAAGACAAGTTAGGGCTTATATTGTACAGTAGAGTTATACAAAGGTCTAAAGATAATGTGAGGATTTACGTTGCATAAGAAAACTATCTCGAAGTACTATAGCTTGATTGTTTAATTCTAAAGAAGGATATGCTGTTGTAGTTCCTCTTACTGTTGAAGATGGTCGTGCTGCCCACAGTGCTAGCTCTAAGCTCCTCGTTGTGGCGAGTTCAAGTTTTCTAGTGTGTCAAGTTATGATGTCAAATCAGATGTCCCAATGGTTGTAGTTATTTAAATGTTATGAGGCATATTAAAGTTGATTAGAGCGACACCGACGATTCCCTCGTTCTGGTACCACTATTTTCTATTAGATTAACTTAGTCCAAATGAATTTACTAAACTCAACTTAATGAGTTTCATACTATCATTTAGACCGTAGGAAGCCTTGTTAGTAATCGTAGGTTACCACCTCCGAGGGATTCTCGATCATCCAATAGAGACATCTTAATTTAGTTGTAGTTGTTGTTTTGTGATGTTTGTGATTAAATTTTGAGTTGTCTTATATTTTGAATGTTGTGGCGGTGAATTTTATCTTGGTTGATTTTAGTTTTGGTTGACGACTATCCTAGCAGTTTTGATTTTCATGCAGGGTGACATCGTTGTTTAACATGCGGGTTTGTGTTTTTTTTTGTTCATACATGCAGGTGAGTAAGTACAATAACATATTGAAAAGTAAGGTACAGGAAACTAGAAATGTAGGTAAAATAAATTACAATAAAAGCATACCTGGATGGTATTCCCATCATCTTCAACTGAAACTCAAAATGCATGTGAGAGCATTTATATATTAAGAGAATTTTATATAGAGCGGGAAGATAAGGTTCCGGTGATCTACCAAATCCTGAATCATATCTTGGTGAGCCCCTATTAATTCATTTGAGGATGATTTCATTAAGCAAAACATACTAGGTTTAGTAGACCTTCGAGGTATCCAGAAGGTTAGGAGGAAGAAGCAAGTCCATGCTTCCCTCTCACTGCCTTGTGAAAAGTCTTGAGCTCATTTAAAATTATTATGTTGTTTAATAATTCATCATGTAAGTACCTCTAGTGAAGTGAACATCAATGTTTCAATTATCCCTAAGAGTAGGGTGATTATCATTTGTCATTTAATCTGAGAATTATGTGGGTGAATACCCTTAAAGAGGCAAGCTAATGTTATTAAGACACTTAGCCAATTTTAGCTTTATCTTGGGCTTGTAGTGTTTTAAAGGTATTTAATTTCTAATTACATCCACTTTTCTAATCCTCATTTGACCAAATTAGATTTAGCCTAGGTCATTACTAAGCCCTTAAGACCCTGGTGGATACATTAACAATTTTTGAAAGAAATTGAATTTTAAGTGATAGAATTTCATCATCAAAATGTTTGAATGTCATTTAAACACCAAATAGGGGTATTAAATTAGTGAGTTATTAACATCCAAATTCATACCCCTAAGTCTAGGATCGTTTAATTTAATAGACCTCCAAATTTTAATGATTTAGGAAATTACAAATTTATCCATTAATTAAGAAAAGTAAAATTGGTTTCTACAAATTAATTCCTTATGTTTCAATCATCTAAACATGTTAATTAAGATCAAAGATTACCCATTTCCATTTCTTTAGTTAAGCCTAAATGTTAATTAAGATAAAATTTCCAAAATTATAGCTTTGCTCCTAAGGCTCTATCACTTCATAATTCATCAAATTTAATTCAAATGACTTTAGAATTTTTATGATACCTCACTCATGGGCCAATTAAGACACTAGAGGAGAAAATGTGACTTTTTTAAATTTAATTTAATTTATATAATTATTTACATGAAAAAAATAAAATTTTTCAAAGAAAATTCAATAACTTGACCAAGGCAAAGTATAATCACTTGGAATTTTTACTAGACATAAAATTAAGCTAGGGAACCAATTAGACCAAATTTCATGATTTTTTGAGTTTTATTTGAATTATCAAAATTATTTTAATTTCTAAATAATTAATTAATTATAAAATATTTTAAATGTGGAATATTAAGTTTTACATTTTTATTAATTCTCTATGAGGTCAAAAAACCAAGAGAAACAAATTTCATATTTTAATGATTTTTTTTGAATTACTAGAATTATTTTAGTAAAAAATTAAGAAAAATCCTTTTTTAGCCTTTAAAAATTATTTTTAAGCTTTATAATTTAATATCTTCACTTAGAAAATTAGGAAAAATATTCCAATTGCTCCTAAGAGCTTAGGAAACAATTTAAAATAATTCCATGAATTTAATTAATTTTGTTATTTTTATTAATTTTTCATTATTTAAAAATTTAAAATATGCTTAAAAAATAAAATTTTTACTTTAATTACAATTTTATTTTTAGAAAATCTCTCTGATCACATAAAACTCCCAAAAACTAATTTTATAATTTTTTGAGTTATATTTTAATTATTATGTTTATTTTAAGTGTTAAAAAAGGCTTTTAAATTAGAAGAATAAAATAGGTTATTAAATCAACTCCAAATATTTTAAAATTTTTATGGGGAGTCCTATGAACTTTAAATTATAGTAGAAGATTAAAATCAAGTCATTTAGATGTTTATTTTTCCCAAATTAATTTTTTTGTGATTTAGGTTTTGTGAAAATTAGGTGTGTTCTTAATAACTTAGCCCATGACAAATTTTTCCTAGGGTTCTCTAGTCACAGNAAATAAAAGAGAACTATACCTCAAACTTGTATATATCGTGAAGGATAAACACAAGACTTGAAGATGAAACTCGGTCAAATAAACTAATAAATATATGACTTTTTGTTTGGTCTGTGAATCCATTTTATTTGCCGATAATTTCCTCTATTTAATATGAAGAATTAAATATAGTTTATTTTAAGCTAGGTTTGGATAAGCTTCCTATAAGGGCAAGCCCCAATAGTTAATTACATCTTAAATGATCAAAGTCACCTAAGAAAACTCTCGTTAAAAATCAGAAAATATTATCTTCAAAGGGGTCAAAAGGATAGAACTTTTTAACGAAATTAGATGAAGAGGCGTGAAAGGGGATCACTCAAATTTGAAACATTTTATTATAGAATCCAAAGGAGGAAGAACTAGGTGATGTCATTGATCAGGAGGAGAACCTCAATGACTTCCCAGTCTATCCTATTGTTTGGCTTCAATTTTGAGGAGAAATTATTTAAATATTTTATCCTGCCAATTTTATTTATTAAGGGCTTATATTTGTGTGAAATGATCATACAAATAGCATGGAAGATGTGAGGATTTAGGTCATGACGAACGACAACCTAGAAATCCTAAGACAAGTCAAGGCTTTTTTGTACAGTAGAGTTATACAAAGGTCTAAAGATAATGTGAGGATTTACGTTGCATAAGAAAACTATCTCGAAGTCCTATAGCTTGATTTTTTAATTTTAAAGAAGGATATGCTATTATAGTTCCTCTTGTTGTTGATAATGGTTGTGCTGCCCACAGTGCTAGCTCTAAGCTCCTCGTTGTGGCGAGTTCAAGTTTTCTAGTGTGTCATGTTATGATGTCAAATCAGATGTCCCAATAATTATAGTTATTTAAATGTTATGGGGGCATATTAAGGTTGATTAGAGCGACACCGGTTAGGATCCTACAATTCCCTCATTCTGGTACCACTATTTTCTATTGGATTCACTTAGTCCAAATGAATTTACTAAAGCAATCTTAATGAGTTCCATAATTTCATTTAAATCGTGGGAAGCCTCGTTAGCAACCGTAGGTTACTCCCTCATTCCGGCACCACTATTTTCTATTGGATTCACTTAGTCCAAATGAACTTACTAAACCCATCTTAATGAGTTCCATAATTTCATTTAAACCGTGGGAAGTCTCGTTAGCAACCGTAGGTTACTTAATGAATTCCATACTATCATTTAGACTGTGGGAAGCCTTGTTAGCAATTGTAGGTTGCCACCTTCGAGGGATTCTCGATCATCCAATAGAGACATCTTAATTTAGTTATAGTTGTTTTTTGTGATGTTTGTGATTAATTTTTGAGTTGTCTTATATTTTGAATGTTGTGGCGGTGGATTTTATCTTGGTTGATTTTAGTTTTGATTGACGACTATCCTAGCAGTTTTGATTTTCATGCAGGGTGACATCATTGTTTAACATGCGGGTTTGTGTTTTTTTTTGTTCATACATGCAGGTTAGTAAGTACAATAATGTATTGAAAAGTAAGCTACAGGAAACTAGAAATGTAGGTAAAATAAATTACAATAAAAGCATACCTGGATGGTATTCCCGTCATCTTCAACTGAAACTCAAAATGCATGTGAGAGCATTTATATATTAAAAGAATTTTATATAGAGCGGGAAGATAAGGTTTTGGTGATCTACCAAATCCTAAATCATATCTTTGTAAGCCCTTATTAATTCATTTGAGGATGATTTCATTAAGCAAAACATACTAGGTTTAGTAGACCTCCGAGGTATCCAGAAGGTTAGGAGGAAGAAACAAGTCTATGCTTCCCTCTCACTGCCTTGTGAAAAGTCTTGAGCTCATTTAGAATTATTATGCTGCTTAATAATTCATCATGTGAATACCACTAGTGTTAAGTGAATATTGATGTTTCAATTATCCCTAAGAGTAGGGTGACTGTAATTTGTCATTTGATCTGAGAATTATGTGGGTGAATACCTATAAAGAGGCAAGCTAATGTTATTAAGACACTTAGCCAATTTTAGCTTTATCTTGGGCTTGTAGTGTTTTAAAGGTGTTTAATTTCTAATTACATCCACTTTTCTAATCCTCATTTGACCAAATTTGATTTAGCCTAGGTCATTACTATGCCCTTAAGACCCTGGTGGATACATTAACAATTTTTGAAAGAAATTGAATTTTAAGTGATAGAATTTCATCATCAAAATGTTTGAATGTCATTTAAACACCAAATAGGGGTATTAAATTAGTGAGTTATTAACATCCAAATTCATACCCCTAAGTCTTGGATCGTTTAATTTAATAGACCTCCAAACTTTAATGATTTAGAAAATTGCAAATTTATCCATTAATTAAGAAAAGTAAAATTGGTTCCTACCAATTAATTCCTTATGTTTCAATAATCTAAACATGTTAATTAAGATCAAAGATTACCCATTTCCATTTCTTTAATTAAGCCTAAATGTTAATTAAGATAAAATTTCCAAAATTATACCTTTGCTCCTAGGCTCTATCACTTCATAATTCATCAAATTTAATTCAAATGACTTTGGAATTTTTATGATACCTCACTCATGGGCCAATTAAGACACTAGAGGAGAAAATGTGATTTTTTTAAATTTAATTTAATTTATATAATTATTTACATGCAAAAAAAAATTTTTTTAAAGAAAATTCAATAACTTGACCAAGGCAAAGCATAATCACTTGAACTGTTTACTAGACATACAATTAAGCTAGGGAACCAATTAGACCAAATTTCATGATTTTTTGAGTTTTATTTGAATTACCAGAATTATTTTAATTTCTAAATAATTAATTAATTATAAAATTTTTTAAATGTTAAAAATTAAGCTTTACATTTTTATTAATTCTCTATGAGGTCAAAAAACTAAGAGAAATAAATTTCATATTTTTATGATTTTTTTTGAATTACTAGAATTATTTTAGTCAAAAATTAAGAAAATTCCTTTTTTAGCCTTTAAAAATTATTTTTAAGCTTTATAATTCAATATCTTCACTTAGAAAATTAGGAAAAAAATTATAATTGCTCCTAAGATCTTAAGAAATAATTTAAAATAATTCCATGAATTTTATTAATTTTGTTATTTTTATTAATTTTTCATTATTTAAATATTTAAAATATGCTTAAAAAATAAAATTTTTAATTTAATTACAAATTTACTTTTAGAAAACCTCTCTAATCACAGAGAACTCCCAAAAACTAATTTTATATTTTTTTGAGTTATATTTTAATTATTATGTTTATTTTAAGTGTTAAAAAAGGCTTTTAAGTTAGAAGAATAAAATAGGTTATAAAATCAACACCAAATATTTTAAAATTTTTATGGGGAGTCTTATGAACTTTAAATTATGGTAAAAGATTAAAATCAAGTCATTTAGATTATTTTTCCCAAATTAATTTTTTTGTGTTTTAGGGTTTTGTGAAAATTAGGTGTGGCCCATCACAAATTTTTCGTAGGGTTCTTTAGTCACAGTGAACCTACCAAATTTTTCTTAGATTTTTTAAGCAACATAATAATTATTATAAGAAAATTTTCAAATCAGAAGCATAAACTTAAAAAATATGGATCTCTAACTAGGGGTCTCCTCTGACTTTGGAAAATTCATGGAATATCTCCCATGACAAAGGAAACAATATGACAAAATATCAAGCCATGGTGAAATACTTGAATGGATGTAAAATCAAAATACTTATAAAGTATTTAATTAATTAAAAATAAAATATACTTCAAATAAACTTCAAACCATTTTGACATTGTTCTCCTCTATTCAATGAGCACTAGAATATTTTTATTTTGTTTTTGTGTTTTTGTGATTTTTCTATTAAAGTGACACAACGCCGCGTCAACCTACGGTGGCTTCGAAGCTCCACGCGGCGTTCCCTGGTTCGACACTGTCGTCCACCTCAGCGCTGAATCGCCCCTCGGTTCATGTATGAAGGCATTGTCTGGCTTGAACTCGTCCGTTCATCCGATACACGCTCGATCAAACAGGTCCCCGTCATCGTCCCCGATAGCCAAAACCCGTAAATATTAACCCTAAAACCTTAAGATCACACCCATTTCTCAACCAAACTAGTTCTGGTTTGATCTTATAGACTCTTCTATGTGAGACAAACATATCCATACGGTAAACATGCCATTAAATTGGATCTATGCAAGTGTAGAATGGAAACAAGCTCGGGACAGTGGGGAGGTTTATACCTTTGCTTTGTGAAGGGAAACTTCAATCAGAGCTGCTTGACAAGTTTATGGAGGTCCAAGGAGGCTAAGGATGAAGCCTCTTGCTGTGGTGAAATGCCTCGACCCAAATTCGATCAAGACTTAGGTGTTGATCAAAGTCTACGGTAGAGACTCTCTATTAGGGGGCTTTGATGGGGGAACTTCCTCTCTTAGTGTAGGGATGGTGTGGGTGAGTTTAATTTGGTTTTGATGGATTTTCAGAGAGTGTCCTGTTTCTTCCATAATTTTCAAGTTCAAAATTAGGGTTGCACAGGGGGAATTAGGGTAAGAGGACAGTGGAGCTGAGCTTCTCTATGCTAAGGGGGGAGTTTAGAATCAAATGGACAGAGTTTTGTTAAGGTTGGCGTCGACCACTACTTTAGCCGTGGGGGATGGCTGCTTAAATAGAGGAGCCATGGGGCTTTAATTGGGCTAGCCAGTGGGTTAGCCCAACTTCTTAGGTGGAGGGNCCTACCAAATTTTTCTTAGATTTTTTTAAGCAACATAATAATTATTATAATAAAATTTTCAAATCAGAAGCATAAACTTGAAAAATATGGATCTCTATCTAGGGGTCTCCTCTGACTTTAGAAAATTCATGGAATATCTCCCATAACAAACGAAACAATATGACAAAATATCAAGCCATGGTGAAATACTTGAATGGATGTAAAGTCAAAATACTTATAAAGTATTTAATTAATTAAAAATAAAATATACTTTAAATAAACTTCAAACCATTTTGACATTGTTCTCCTCTGTTCAATGAGCACTAGAATATTTTTATTTTATTTTTGTGATTTTTCTATGTAAAGATATGATTTTTCAAAGTTATGGGTATTTAAATAAATAGAAAAAATTCCAATTTTTCTATTAAAGTGACACGGCGCCGCGTCAACCTACGGTGGCTCCGAAGCTCCACGCGACGTTCCTTGGTTCGGGCCGTCTTCCACCTCAGCGCTGACTCGCCCCTCGGTTCATGTATGAAGGCATTGTCTGGCTCGAACTCGTCTGTTCATCCGATACACACTTGATCAAACAGGTCCCCGTCATCATCCCCGATAGCCAAAACCCGTAACAGTTAACCCTAAAACCTTAAGATCTCACCCATTTCTCAACCAAACTCGTTCTGGTTTGATCTTATAGACTCTTCTAAGTGAGACAAACATATTCATACGGTAAACATGCCATTAAATTAGATCTATGCAAGTGTAGAATTGAAACAAGCTCGAGACAGTGGGGAGGTTTATACCTTTGCTTTGAGAAGGGAAACTTCAATCAGAGGTGCTTGACAAGTTTATGGAGGTCCAAGGAGGCTAAGGATGAAGCCTCTTACTGTGGTGAAATGCCTCAACCTAAATTTGATCAAGACTTAGGTGTTGATCAAAGTCTACGGTAGAGACTCTCTGTTAGGGGGCTTTGATGGGGGAACTTCCTCTCTCAGTGTACGGATGGTGTGGGTGAGTTTAATTTGGTTTTGATGGATTTTCAGAGAGTGTATTGTTTCTGCCATAATTTTTAAGTTCAAAATTAGGGTTGCACAGGGGGAATTAGGGCAAGAGGACAGTGGAGCTGAGCTCTCTATGCTGAGGGGGGAGTTTAGAATCAAATGGACAGAGTTTTGTTAAGGTTGGCGTCGGCCACTACTCTAGCAGGGGATGGATGCTTAAATAGAGGAGCCATGGGGCTTTAATTGGGCTAGCCAGTGGGTTAGCCCAACTTCTTAGGTGGAGGGAAGAGGGCTTCAAGCCTCCAATTGGATTGGGACAACTTGGATAGGCTTAATTGGGTGTTTGACCATTTTTAACCTTCTTGAGTTGGTGTTTTCCAGCGACCCAAGTGGTGGTTGGCCAAGGTTCAGTCACTTCTTGGGTCAGGGAGGTCAGGGGGTGTTTAATTATTATTTACTCCCATAGGCAAGCAATGATGGAAGAGATTTTATGGTGAAGGCCTAAAAATGGGAATGAATCCCTTAATTTAGAGATCCATTAGTCTATAACTTGCTTGGGTGGGCCAAATGGGTTTAGCCTGGTCAATAGAGTGTGCTTAGTGGCTGTCAAGTCATCAATTTGGGGGCTTTAAGATGGCTAGGTCAATTTTGGTGCATGGGTTCCATTTGGGTCCAAATGACCAAAGGTTGGGTTTGGGTTAGGCTAGCCTAACTTTGAGCCCAATTGATTGATCAACATTGTGTAGATGATTGTAATGAAGGTTTTTTGTGAAGGGTTAAAATGATTTTGAGTTCAATTAGGGGTTCAATTTGAAGGATTTTGGGATTTTGGACAATTTGGGCATGTTGGGCTAGACTTGGGTCTAGGTTTGACTAAGGTTGGGCTAAGTTCAAATTGATTGTTGAAGATGGTCTATGAAAACATCACGAAGAGTTTTCAACATAAATGGGGTGTCAATTTTTTGGGTTAGGGCAATTAATTTGGTAGAAATTTGGGGACGTAGCCAAATTGGGGATTTTTGAACTTGGATTAAAATTGAATGCAACTGATCTCATTTCTGTCATATCTGAAAATTGCAATGCTTAAACTTATGATGAATATAAGTGTTTGCATTGATGATAAGAAAATTAACTGCTGAAGATGACAGACTAATCAAAAAAACCAACAGACATATCATAACGCATGCTGACAAAAAGGCCTAGGCAGACAAAAACAAGTTAACATTTGTGGCTGAAGTGAGTAAGTCACCCATCTGGGTATGTGCTCTAGAAAGGATCCCTTTGCATACATCCACGGGTAGACTTGAGTCAAATCTTGAGAGTTTGTAGCTCTTATAATTCTGGATCAGGCTTGAACCAACGAGGGATTTTCCTTGGATCCATCCTCCTAAAAGTAATTGAAACCCATCTGGTGCGTACTCCGGGAATGCAATGTTTGGCCAGATCTGCACCATTTCCTTGTAACACTAAGATTGATCCAATTGGAAGCAAAATTTTAAACGATCCTTGAAACTCACCAGGTCCTAATATGGTAATCTCCTTGCCAGATAGTATGTCACACTCAGTCAAGATTGAAACTATAGAAAAGGGTCGTACAAAGTCATGATGGTTGATGTGGGAAGGAATGCAGTCCCCTCGATCGTATATGTTAATTAGTCAACTGTTGGGGATGCAGTCCATTGGTAACACCCTCCATTGAACCATCCTCTTAACCGTTTTCTTTAATACTACGGGCAACAGATCCACTTGGTCATGCTGGAGTATCCCAGGGGGAACACCATCTTTAAGTGCAAAGTTGTAACAGCATCTGCACTAGATGGTAATTCTTCCCTTTCCTCATCCATTTATTTGGCTCATAATATGTTTTCTCGTGCAAGCGACCTGCCCTACCCAAACCTCTTAGATGGAAGACATAGTCCAAGATCTCTTTCTGATCCTCTTTCAAGAAGATATCAGTGTGCAGCTCCAATCCTTTTACCAGGTTGACTTGCTTCCCACCAATCTTGACCTGATACTCAAAAGTTTTACGTCAAACTTTCTTCATTTTTCTTATTTCTAGCTAATGATCACCTGACCTGGGTGCATAATCCATGTGTCATGGTATATAAGAACCCTATCTCTTGTTCTTTCTTTTTCTTATTCGTCGATGTGCTGGCTATGTAATACTCCAACGTCTTGTAACTCTGCAGAAATAACACATTGCAGTTGTGACATCTATGAACGCCCCTTGTGGGTGCCCCTAAGGCATTCTGCTTGGGCATTTCTCATAGGGGTTCAGATTCCCTTCCACTTTAAAGTTTGTAGAAAACATGTACCTATCACAATCATTACACCCCTGACAAGCCGATGTTGGTGTGTACTCAGGCAAACCAAAAATGATAGTGTTGACCTCTTCCTACAGAGGCTTGGTGACGACTCCTTTATCTTTGGCAATTTTGTTAAACTTGTTTTTAACAGGTGTGTTATGTATTGTCGACTCCATAGCTAGAGCTTTCTCAGCCCTTTCCAGGGCCTTCTTCTTGCGACGAGCAACATTGCGCCGGTGGGTTCTCTTCTTAGCTTGAGTTTCAAAGCCCCTGCCACAGAGCTAATCATGTGGCCATGGGGGTTACTACCATTGATTTCAAATAACAAGCTTTAGACTTATGAGATGACCTCTTCATAATTGGGGTGAAGGTGTGATGCAAGCCATGCAAAGCTGAAACTAACAGTCCCCGGTTTGACATTTTCCTGTAAAAGATAGAAGAAACGTCAGCACCCTCTAGTTTAGGTAAAACTCAGAACGATAAAATGCTTATTAAAATCTTTATATATTTATTTTAATGGAATTTTGAAAAACATATGCAAGAAGGTGTGATAAGAAGTGACGTGCCAAATTTTGTTCGAGACAATTTTGAGTTTTATTACAATTTTATTTATTGATGCCAAAAAAAAAACAAAAAAAACCCAAAAAGTAGAAAAAGAGGGTCGCTAAAGGTGTCATGTTGCGTAGTATTTCTTTAAATATCTTCCATTAATCAGAAGCGTTGGTCTCTCATCTTGACAATCCACTAGTTGATAAGCTCCTCCGGTGAAGACTGCTCCACGTCAAATGGTCCCTCCCAAGTAGGCTCAAAATTTTCACCTATCTCGTGGTGTGCCAGGACAGTTCTTCTGAGGACCAAAATGAGCTCACCGACCTTAAAAGTCCTTAGGCGGACTAACTTATCATGGGCTTGAACGATTTTAGCTTGATAATGCTCTAGATTTTGTTGCACTGCCAGCCTTCGTCCTTCAAAACTTTCTAATTCTTCTAGTCAAAGTCTTGAGTTGTCCTCTGTAGTAATCTTATTTGCCACGACCACTCGAAGAGAAGGCAATTGTATTTTTAAAGGGAGCATGACTTCAGACCCATACACTAGAGTATATGGTGTGGACCCAGTGAGGGTCCTAACAGTTGTCCTATATGCCCACAATGCCTCCAACAACTTCTCGTGCCATTGTCTCTTATGGACATCAAGGGTTTTCTTCAGATATTGTACAAGCGTTCTGTTGAAAGCTTATGCCAGGACATTTGCACTTGGATTGTAGATCTTTGAGTACCTCCAATCTATATCATGTTGTCTGATGAAGCTGTTGATTTTGGTGCACTTGAATGCTGTTCCATTGTCTGAAATTATCCTCCGCGGTACCCCAAAATGGTAAACAACTTGGTTTTTTAAAAACTGTAGAATATGATGTGATGTCACTTCCCGTAATGAAATCATTTCTGCCCATTTCAAGAAATAATCTGTCGTTGCAAGAATAAATCTATGTCCTTTAGAAGAAGGGGGTTTTATAGGACCCACTATATCCGTACCCCAACACTCGAATGACCATGAGGCGATAGTCGGGTGTAGCACATTCGGTGGTTAGTGAGGACCACCCCGTATATTTGACACTGATGGCACCTTTTGGTCATTTCCATGCAAACTGCCATCATAGCAGGCCAATAGTAGCTCAGTCTCTTGATCTTAATCTTCATCTTTGGTCCTGACTGATGTGCGCCACACAGTCTGACATGAAACTCTTTCACAAGATTCTGCGCCTCCTTACCTCAACCACATTTGATCGAATGCTCTTCTGAACAAAATACCATCAATCAGTGCATATGACATTGCTCTCTTCAGTATCTGATAAGCCGTTGACTTATCATCTAAAAGCGTGTCTGCAGATATCTGACGAATGGTTGTCTCCAATCCTCAGTATCCTCAGCTGCTGTAGTTACTATTACTGAATCCTTTTCTTCTGCTTCACATAGTCTTTCTATATCAATTCTGGATAACACTTGTATTCCTCTAACAGCAATATTAACTGAATCTGACGGTGGACATGCAAGTTCTTTAGCTAACTTTGCTAAAGCGTCCGTATGCAAGTTATTCCCTCAAATAATCCTGTACAAAGTAACATTAGGGATTTGTTATAATAGTTTTGTGACATACTCATAGTGTTCCTCAAGTCTCAGTTTCATAATTCTGTATTGACCGGCGATTTGTTGGATAATCAACAGCGAATCCCCATATATGTTGACTGTAATACCCATCGAAAGTGTCAGTTCTAATCTTGCTATTAAGGCCTCATACTCCGCTTCATTATTAGTGCACGACTCTGAAAGATGATAGGAATATTTCATCATTCCACGCTCTTGTGTCACGAACACTAAGGCAATTCCCGCCTTTCCAGGTATCACTTTATGTGAACCTTGGACTCTTGTAGCTGATGCAGCTCCGTCAAAATACATTTCCTAACTTTTCTCATTGGGAGATTCTACATTCAGCACTTGATCATCTGGTAGATCATCATTGAGAGGGGCCTCAGCTGGAAGCGGGTGTGCTGCCAGAAAGTCTGCTAGTATCTTCCCTTTGAAAGTGTGAAGAGGAACAAAAGTTATATCGAATTGTAACAATACCATCAACCACCTAGATAATCTGCCAGCTAGCGTTGGTCGACTCAATAGGTATTGCAAAGGATTAACTCGTGAAATTAAACTAACCTTATGCGAAAGCATGTAATGTCTTAGTTTCTGATCTGCAAAGATTAAATCTAGACAATGCTTTTCAATTGGAGGATAGTTTACTTCTGCTGGTATTAGACGTCTGCTTAAATGATAAAGAGCATTTTCTTTGCCCTCATCATTAACTTGTGCTAGCAAGTCTCAGATGGAATCGTCTAACACCGCGGTGTAAAGTGTCAAAGGTCGATATGGGATAGGCGCCGCTAAAACTAGAGGTGTCATTAAATATTGTTTGATATTCTCAGACGCACATTGACAAGTTTTGTCCCTAATGAATTTGGCATCTTTCTTGATCAACACGGAAAAAGGTTGACACCTTCCCAACAAATTAGATATAAACCTTCTTAAATATGCCAACTTTCCTTGTAGGGATCGTAGTTGTTTTAAAGTTTTTGGAGATGACATTTCTAAGATAGCTTTTATCTTATCTGGATCGATCTCAATTCCCCGGTGACGGATAACAAATCCTAAAAATTTTCTTGAGGTAATGCCGAAAGCGAACTTTAAAGGATTCATCTTGAGATTAGATTATCGTAACCAATTAAATATAGTCCTCAAATCATACAAATGGTCGTTCTTGTCTTCACTTTTAATAACCAGGTCATCCACATAATATTCTACTTGTTTATGGATGAGATCATCAAATATCTTTATCATCGCTCTCTGGTATGTCGCTCCTGCGTTCTTCAGACCAAAAGGCATCACTGCGTAGCAGAAAATTTTGATTGGTGTTCTAAAAGCTGTTAATGAAGCATCCTCGGGTGCCATCATTATCTGAATGTACCCAAAGGAGCCATCCATAAAGGAGAAGATTTCATGAGATGAGGCGATGTCCACCATTAACTCTGGTATTGGTAGGGGAAATTCATCTTTTGGACATGCCTTATTCAAATCCTTGAAATCAGCACAAACTTGAATCTATTTGTTCTTTTTCTTAACTGAAACAACATTTGCTAACCATGTGGGGTATTGTTCTTCCCTCACAAAGTTAGCATCTATGAACTTCTTAACTTCTGCAGCAACTTGTTATTCAATTTCCACCCTCATTCTACGAGCTGCTTCTTTACAGGGAGGATACTTGAATCAACCCCGAGTCTGTGAACAACGATTTTTGGTGCTAAACCTGAAATCTCTTCATAACTCCAAGCGAACCAATCTTTGAATTCTTGGAGTAATTTGATTAAGTCCTTAGACTCCTTTTCTTCAAGCAGGGAACTAATGATTGTATGTCTAGGCTCTTCCTCTATTCCCAAGTTAATTTCCCTTAATTCTTTGATAGTATACTTGATCTCTTCTTCAAACTCTAGGGGAGCATCTTCTCTCGGTGGCTCATCATAATCTTCATTAACATCCATACATTGTTCCGTAGTAACAACCATGCAAAATTCTGTATCATCAAATTTTCCTATTGTTCCGAACCTAAGACCACTCTTTGAATTAAAATTACGGGCCTTCGTATCCCAAAGCTTTTCAAAGAGTTTCAATTTATTGTTTGGCATATGGATCGACAATGAACCTTGTTGAATTAACTTCTTAACATAAGGCAAAAAGTAACCAAAAGGTAATTCCATTAATTCATTAAAATTTTCTTCAAAGAGTACATAAATATCTGGAGAAGTAGTAGTAATAGTAGCAGAGTAAAACTTGATTGGCTTCATGCCATCAGTATGTACTTCCTTAACCCCTATGCTCTCAATCTTATTAGATTTGATTGGAGTTAAGGTCATGGCATGTACATAGTTGTTGATTCGATTGTACATCATCTGATATGCATCCTTTTCTTCCTCTTCAACTTGAACTTTAAATTTAGGCTTCTTCTCATTAATAATTATCGCCTTTATTTGAAACTCTTCATCATCCGAGCTGGTTTCCAATTCGACTTTAATGGATGGATTGTCTAGTTTGAACAACCCATTGATTCTTATTTGTCTACGTCCCCGGCCTTGATCTCAAATATGTAGACTAAAAGAATCATCCTCCTCATTTGGAGTGGGAGAAGTAATGGATTTTTAAATTGGAGTCGACTGAACCCTCGCTCGTGCCTTCTTCTTTGCAGTGTTGTCTTAGTTAACTGTAGCATCTCTGGAGTAGATGGTCTTCCTTGGAGGTGCATAATAGGCAGCATCTTCATGGGTTCCCACTTCGTGAATTGAGAATGGTTGAAGATCTCCTTTAAGACATTGTTCTCGTCCAACTTTACAGTACCTGATACACTGATGTAGGGACAACGGTACCATATTATACTCATGAATCCAAGGACATCTGAATAAAGCATTGAATGAAGTTTTTGAATCGATGATATGGAATTTTGCAGTGGTTACCAAAATCTCTAGCATTTAACATCAAAGTAATAGATCCTAGAGCTCTTTCTCCTTTCTAGTTGAATCCCCTTAACATCATTTTATCATTATCAAGTTTTTGTGCATTGATATTCGGATAATATAATGTTCGGAGATTCATTATATTCAGTGAAGCTCTTAGGTCTACTTAAAATCTGAAAAGAACAACTTTTCCAATATTGACTGAAATATAGAGTGGTCTGTTGTGGTCTGCTGTCCCAAATAAAAGGTCTTCATTTGACAAGGTGACTTCAAGTTGATCTTCTAATGAACATGCCACCTCAGGGGATGTACTAGTCAACTAGGCTAAGTAAATTTCACGGTTGAGTAGGGCCTCAATGAGTGCGTGTCTCATCTCCTTTGATAGGATTAGAGCATAAAAAATACTTAGCTTCCCTGGTAGTTTCCTTAGGTGAGCGAGTACATTATATTCCACTTCGTTGAATTCTTTAAATTGGTCTGGAAGAGATGTTTTCTCCACAAGTGGAGGTGGTTCCTCTTGAGTGATTGTTTGTTTCTCTTTCTCCATTGCGGTCACTCATGGAGGCAACACTTTACCACTCCTTAAGTTTACCTCTGTAATTTCTTCCATTTCTTGTGTTGAGTGGATGGAAGTTTCTCCTAATGTCATAGTCAAATCCTCTGCATCTAAATCTGACTCTGAAGATTCAAAACTAACTATAATAGGCGTTCCTTTGAACTCGAGGGTTGGCTCCTCGCTCAATGAATTATAATAATTGGAATATCCTTCACTTCCACTATCTCGATCGTCACTAGCGGTGGATTGTATGATTTGAAAATTGTTTTGAGAATTGAAACTACAAGTAATCTGGTTATTGATATCGACATTCTCAAAAGAAAGAGTCAAAACATAACCAAAATTAGAAGAATTATAATTATAATATCCCGATAGGATAAAAAAATGATCATATAGAGTGATAGGCTTGAGGATTTCTTCCCCAAGTCACTGAACACTACCCTATCAAAAGCAACCCCTATCCTAGGCTTCACATTATCAATCTCATTCTTTTCCTTATCTTCGTTGATCTTCTCACATACGGGCTTTTTCGGTGCCTTCTCGTGTGTAACCTGAATGGACGGTCGACCCTGAGTGGTAATCTGAGTAGGTGGTTGATCTTTTTTGGCAACTTGAGCTGGAGCAATATGAACCTTGCTTAAAATCTTCTTGGATGACTTATTCCAAGCTGTGTTCCAAATTTCACCTTTGGTACAAGAATAGACCGGTTCAACTGCTCATATTTATAGAACCTATGATAGGTGCACGTAAATATTCCTTTGGGAGGGTTATAGTTCCATATCATTAACTCCCTCGAGCCCATCTTTAAAAGTGACACAATTTTTGATCGTATGACCCAACATTCTGTGGAAAGGACAATAATTTGGACTATCTGTCCTACCAACTTCTTCCGGCCTCTTAGTTTTTGGAAGCTTGAACTCAGTCTTCTTTGACAGATTCCTAAAAATCTTGGCCACTGCCTCATTCTTGAAAGAGTAGAACTTGTTTAAGAGCTCTGTTAGGGTCAGTTTATTGTAGGTTCTAGGTTGATTTGAAGATTGTCCTTGCTTAACAGACCTTTGCGCATACTGTTAATCCTGAGGCTGAGAATACTGAGGCACATATTGTTGATTAGGTTGAGGATATTGAGGTGGACGCTGACTAACTTGTTGGATTAATGGCTGAGGAAACTGGGGACCTGACTGTTGTTGTTGATAGGAACGTTGAGGATGGTCATTCCTATCATTGGCTGCTTTCCTTTATCAACTGCAGATACAGTCCTGACTCTTTTGTCATAAGTCTTTGTTGGTGTGGCCCTATCTGCTTTACTTTCATTCGAGTGCTTAAGCTCCTCCTGAAGCTTCGTAGCCTTGGTGAGGAGCTTCTTGAAATACTTAATGGTAAGTTCCTTAAGCATGAAACCGATCTTTCCATGGATATTCTCAAGTACTATTTCAATTGCATACTTTTTGTCAATTTGTGGCTTGCATTTCGTGCTTAGGTTTCTCCACCTTAAGAGATAATCCACTAGTGTCTCATTGTGCCTCAGTTGCTCCCTAATGAGATCTCCTATATTCACTAGATGTCGTGTCCCAACGAATCTTTGTACGAATATAATTTCTAACTCAGTAAATGTTTTTACTGATCCATTAGGAAGATCAGCATACCACTCAAAGGCTATCCCCGATAAGCTGCTAATAAATAGTCTGAAGAGAAAAGCATCATTCCCACTTACGTTGCAACAGTTGGCTCTGAAGTGTGCTATATGTTGTCTTAGGTTTTCTGTTCCATAAAAAATTTTGAAGGTAGGAGGCGCAAATTCCTTAGGATTTGATACAAAATCAAACTCCTCTGGGTAGGGTCTACCCTTTGGAACTAATGATCCTCCCTTTGACTGGGCTATGGCCTCTCTAACCTGCTGTTCCACATATTGTTTAATGTCCTTTTTAGGTACCGAGCTCTAAACAGAGTTTCTTCTGGGCTCATCCTCTTTATAGGTAGAGGTTGCATCCCTTCTGTCATCCTTGATATGCACTATGTCTGGTGGATGCACCTCCACAGCTGCTGGAGTCAGAGACTGTGCAGAAATCACAATGATTGCAACATGCACCTCTTCCATTCTTTTCTCCAATCTAATGATATGTTCATCCCAGCTCTGAACTTCTCTACGAGAGTCTGTCTCGGTGTCCTCTTCATCAGAATGTGGAGTTTCTCGTGAGGCTGCTTGGGCTCTTGTGTCAACCATATTGATTTCCATGCATTCTTCATCAGAACCGTATCTGCATCACTGATTCCTTGCTCTTTGGCAAGCTGCTCAAGTCAATTCGTAACATGTCCAATTTAGTCTTGATTAAGTTCTCTTTAACTGCTTTGATATTCGACGGAGTCTGTCACCATTGTTTTTCCTCTATCTTTACAGTTGGGGAAAATATAGTGGCATCAGTCGAGCAATTGGACTCTTCCATCTCTCTTGTAGAACGACCCTCCATCCTTACCTAGTAAACTAGTCTGGAGACTTTGGGAATCTAAACATTTTTTCTTAGATATGCATGGGGACATATTGTCCCGTTGACAACACCAGAATTTTGGGAAGAGGTATGTTCCCTATCGAGCAATCTAGACCTTGTAGTAGAAGCCTTCTTATCGTAAGAATTTATAAAATACTTCTTTTGTACTACGCCTAGCTAAAGTTTAGGACATAACCAGGATTTGACTGGTATTTTGCTCTTAAGTGGTTTATTAGTGGTAACGAGAACTTAAGCCGTGCCAATTTGAGGTCCTAAACGGAGTTTAGCTGACACACAAGGCACATATGTCTTCCAAAATTTCTTAAATCTCTACGGGTGTCGCAGAATTTCAGCTTTCACTTTTGATGAGATTATAGATCCCATCCTCTTTACTAATTCAACCACACTACAACGTTCTTCCTTTCCTAGATTTTTGAATACCAATCAGACTTGAGATAGGGGGGATGGCCAAAATCAAATGGATTTGAGGATTCACCAATATCAATTGATGGTTGATTTTGATGTATAGGAATGTTATCAAGACTTTGCAAGATTAATTGAGGCCAATTGACTAGGCCATGGGTTCAATTTGGTGAGATTAAGTCATATGGTCAAAATTGGGGTTTGGCCCAAATCAAAATTGGGATCAAATCATGGACCAATTGAGCTTGAATTTGGTTTAGTTTAGTCATATCCAAAGTAAATTTGAGTTTAGGATTGGAATTGGGGTCAATTGAGATCAAATTGGTGGACATTTGAGTTGGGTTTGGGGAAATTTGGGTCTTTAAAGGGAAATTTGGGGATTTTGCTTAAAGATGGTCAAATTGGCCAAATTGGGTCATGTGGTAGTTGAGAAAATGAAATTGGGAATATTTAGGATTTATTGGGATTTTTTTGGGAATTTTTGGAATTTTTGGTATTTTGGGTCCAAGAGGGGTATTTTGGTAATTTGGGGGTGCTTTAGAGGTAAAATGCCAAGATGGGTATTTTGGTAGATTTGAGGTACCAAACATCACCAATAAGCAATGGACCAATGAGAACCCCATTTTGGGTCCTCTACATAGTGGTCTTAGCCAAACCATAGCCCTAGGGCTAGNTGGGTTGGTGTTTTCCAGCGACCCAAGTGGTGGTTGGCTAAGGTTCAGTCACTTCTTGGGTCAGGGAGGTCAGGGGGTGTTTAATTATAATTTACTCCCATAGGCAAGCAATGATGGAAGAGATTTTATGGTGAAGGCCTAAAAATGGGAATGAATCCCTTAATTTAGAGATCCATTGGTCTATAGCTTGCTTGGGTGGGCCAAATGGGTTTAGCCTGGTCAATAGAGTGTGCTTAGTGGCTGTGGAGTCATCAATTTGGGGGCTTTAAGATGGCTAGGTCAATTTTTGTGCATGGGTTCCATTTGGGTCCAAATGACCAAAGGTTGGGTTTGGATTAGGCTAGCCATAACTTTGAGCCCAATTGATTGATCAAAATTGTGTACATGATTGTAATGAAGGTTTTTTGTGAAGGGTTAAAATGATTTTGAGTTCAATTAGGGGTTCAATTTGAAGGATTTTGGGATTTTGGACAATTTGGGCATGTTGGGCTAAACTTGGGTCAAGGTTTAGCTAAGGTTGGGCTAAGTTCAAATTGATTGTTGAAGATGGTCTATGGGAACATCACGAAGAGTTTTCAACATAAATGGGGTGTCAATTTTTGGGTTAGGGCAATTAATTTGGTGGAATTTGGGGACATAACAAAATTGGGGATTTTTGGACTTGGATTAAAATTGAATGCAACTGATCTTATTTCTGTCATATCTGATAATTGCAATGCTTAAACTTATGATGAATATAAGTATTTGCATTGATGATAAAAAATCAACTGCTGAAGCTGACAGACTAATAAAAAAAATAAACAGACATATCATAACGCATGCTGACAAAAGGGCCTAAGCAGACAAAAACAGTATAACATTTGTGGCTGAAGTGACTAAGTCACCCACTTGGGTATGTGCTCTAGAAAGGATCCCTTTGCATACATCCATGGGTAGACTTGAGTCAAAGCTCGAGAGGTTGTAGCTCTTCTAATTCTGGATCAGGCTTGACCAACGAGGGATTTTCCTTGGATCCATCCTCCTGAAAGTAATTGAAACCCGTCTGGTGCGTACTCCATGAATGCAATGTTTGGCTAGGTCTGCATCATTTCCTTGTAACACTAATATTGATCCACTTGGAAGCAAAATTTTAAATGATCCTTGAAACTCACCAGGTCCTAATATGGTAATCTCCTTGCTAAATAATATGTCACACTTGGTCAGGATTGAAACTATAGAAAAGGGTTGTACAAAGTCATGATGGTCGATGTGGGGAGGAATGCAGTCCCCTCGATCGTATATGTTAATTATACAACTATTGGAGATGCAGTCCATTGGTAACACCCTCCATCAAACCATCCTCTTTATCATTTTCTTTAATACTATGGGCATCAGATCCACTTGGTCATGCTGGAGTATCCTAGGGGGAATACCATCTTTAAGTGCAAAGTTGTAACAGCATCTGCACTAGATGGTAATTCTTCCCTTTCCTCATCGATTTCTTTAGCTCTGAATATATTTTCTCGCGCAAGCAACCTGCCCTACCCAAACCTCTTAGATGGAAGACATAGTCCAAGATCTCTTTCTGATCCTCTTTCAAGAAGACATCAGTGTGCAGCTCTAATCCTTTTACCAGGTTGACTCGCTTCCCACCAATCTTGACCTGATACTCAAAAGTTTTACGTCAAACTTTCTTCATTTTTCTTATTTCTAGCTAATGATCATCTGACCTGGGTGCATAATCCATGTGTCATGGTATATAAGACCCTTATCTCTTGTTCTTTCTTTTTCTTATTCGTTGACGTGCTGGCTATGTAATACTCCAACGTCTTGTAACTCTGCAGAAATAACACATTGTAGTTGTGACATTCTATGAACGCCCCTTGTGGGTGCCCCTAAGGCATTCAGCCCGGGCATCCCCCATAGGGGTTCAGATTCCCTTCCACTTTAAAGTTTGTAGGAGACATGTACCTGTCACAATCATTACACCCCTGACAAGCCGATGTTGGTGTGTACTCAGGCAAACCAAAAATGATAGTCTTGACCTCTTCCTACAGAGGCTTGTTGACGGCTCCTTCTTTATCTTTAGCAATTTTGTTAAACTTGTTTTTAACAGGTGTGTTATGTATTGTCGACTCCATAGCTAGAACTTTCTCAGCCCTTTCTAGGGCCTTCTTCTTGCGACGAGCAACATTGCGCCGGTGGGTTCTCTTCTTAGCTTGAGTCTCAAAGCCCCCTGCCACAGAGCTCATCATTTGGCCATCGGGGGTTACTAATATTGATTTCAAATAACGAGCATTAGACTTCTGAGATGACCTCTTCATAATTGGGGTGAAGGTGCGATGCAAGCCATGCAAAGCTGAAACTAACAATCCCCGATTTGACATTTTCCTGTAAAAGACAGAAGAAACGTCAGCGCCCTCTAGTTTAGGTAAAACTTTGACCGATAAAAAGGTTATTAAAATCTTTTTATATTTATTTTAATGGAATTTTGAAAAACATATGCAAGAAGGTGTGATAAGAAGTGACATGCCAAATTTTGTTCGTGACAATTTTGAGTTTTGTTACAATTTTATTTATTGATGCCAAAAACAAACAAAAAACCCAAAAAGTAGCAAAAGAGGGTCGCTAAAGGTGTCAGGTTGCGTAGTATTTCTTTAAATATCGCCCATTAATCGGAAGCATTGGTCTCTCATCTTGACAGTCCACTAGTTGATAAGCTCCTTCGGTGAATACTGTCTCCACGTCAAATGGTCCCTCCCAAATAGGCTCAAAATTTTCACCTATCTTGTGGTGTGCCAGGATAGGTCTTCTGAGGACCAGAACGAGCTCACCGACCTTAAAAGTCCTTAGGCGGACCAACTTATCATGGGCTTGAACTATTTTAGCTTGATAAAGCTCTAGATTCTGTTACACTGCCAGCCTTTGTCCTTCTAAACTTTCAATTTTTTCTAGTCAAAGTCTGGAGTTGTCCTCTGTAGTAATCTTGTTTTCCACGGCCACTCGAAGAGAAGGCAATTGTATTTTTAAAGGGAGCATGACTTCATACCCATACACTAGAGTATATGGTGTGGACCCAGTGAGGGTCCTAATTGTTGTCCTATATGCCCACAATGCCTCCAACAACTTCTCGTGCCATTGTCTCTTATTGGCATCAAGGGTTTTCTTCAGAATTTGTACAAGCGTTCTGTTGAAAGCTTATGCCAGGCCATCTGCTCTTGGATTGTAGATTGTTGAATACCTCCAATCTATACCATGTCGTCTGACGAAGCTGTTGATTTTGGTGCTTTTGAATGCTGTTCCATTTTCTGAGATTATACTCCGCGGTACCCAGAAATGGTAAACAACTTGGTTTTTAAAAAACTGTAGAATATGATGTGATGTCACTTCCCGTAATGGAATCGTTTCTGCCCATTTCAAGAAATAATCTGTCGCTGCAAGAATAAATTTATGTCCTTTAGAAGAAGGGGGTTTTATAGGACCCACTATATCCGTACCCCAACACTCGAATGGCCACGAGGCGATAGTTGGGTGTAGCACATTCGGTGGTTGGTGAGGACCACCCCGTGTATTTGACACTGATGGCACATTTTGGTCATTTCCATGCAAACCGTCATCATAGCAGGCCAATAGTAGCCCAGTTTTTTGATCTTAATCTTCATCTTTGGTCCTGACTGATGTGTGCCACACAGTCTGTCATGAAACACTTTAACAAGATTCTGTGCCTCCTTACCTCAACCACATTTGATCGAATGCTCTTCTGAACAAAATACCATCTACCAGTGCATATGACATTGCTCTCTTCAGTATCTGATAAGCTGTTGACTTATCATCTGGAAGTGTACCTGTCTGCAGATATCTGACGAATGGCTGTCTTAAATCCTCAGTATCCTCAGCTGTTGTAGTTACTATTACTAATCCTTTTCTTCTGCTTCACATAGTCTTTCTATATCAATTCTGAATAACACTTGTCTTCCTCTAACAACAATATTAACTGAATATGGTGGTGGGCATGCGAGTTCTTTAGCTAACTTTGCTAAAGCGTCCGCATGCGAGTAATTCCCTTGAGGAATCTTGTACAAAGTAACATTCGGGATTTGTTCTAATAGTTTTATGGCAAACTCATAGTATTCCTCAAGTCTCAGTTTCATAATTCTGTATTGACCGGCGATCTGTTGGATAATCAACAGTGAATCCCCGTATATGTTGACATCTGTAATACCCATCAAAATTGTCAGTTCTAATCTTGCTATTAAGGCCTCATACTCCACTTCGTTATTAGTGCACGACTCTAAAAGATGATAGGAATATCTCATCATTCCACGCTCTGGTGTCACAAACACTAAGCCAATTCCTGCCTTTCCAGGTATCAGTTTATGTGAACCTTGGACTCTTGTAGCTGATGCAGCTCCGTCAAAATACATTTCCCAACATTTCTCATTGGGAGATTCTACATTCAGCACTTGCTCATCTGGTAGATCATCATTGAGAGGGGCCTTAGCTGGAAGCGGGTGTGCTGCCAGAAAGTCTGCTAGTATCTGCCCTTTGAAAGCGCGAAGAGGAACAAAAGTTATATCGAATTGTAACAATACCATCAACCACCTAGCTAATCTGCCAGCTAGCGTTGGTTGACTCAATAGGTATTGCAAAGGATTAACTCGTGAAATTAAACTAACCTTATGCGAAAGCATGTAATGTCTTAGCTTCTGAGCTGCAATGATTAAAGCTAGATAATGCTTTTCAAATGGAGGATAGTTTACTTCTGCTGGTATTAGACGTCTGCTTAAATGATAAAGAGCATTTTCGTTGCCCTCATCATTAACTTGTGCTAGCAAGGCTCAGATGGAATCGTCTAACACCGCGATGTAAAGTATCAAAGGTTGATATGGGATAGGGGCCGCTAAAACTAGAGGCGTCATTAAATATTGTTTGATATTCTCAGACCACGTTGACAAGTTTTGTCCCAAATGAATTTGGCATCTTTCTTGATCAACGCAGAAAAAGGTTGACACCTTCCCAACAAATTAGATATAAACCTTCTTAAATATGCCAACTTTCCTTGTAGGGATCGTAGTTGTTTTAAAGTTTTTGGAGATGACATTTCTAAGATAGCTTTTATCTTATCTGGATCGATCTCAATTCCCCGGTGACGGACAACAAATCTTAGAAATTTTCCTGAGGTAATGCCGAAAAACAAACTTTAAGGGATTCATCTTGAGATTATATTATCGTAACCGATTAAATACAATCCTCAAATCATACAAATGATCGTTCTTGTCTTCACTTTTAATAACCGGGTCATCCACATAATGTTCTACTTGTTTATGGATGAGATCATCAAATATCTTTATCATCGCTCTCTGGCATTTCACTCCTGCGTTCTTCAGACCAAAAGGCATCACTACGTAGAAGAAAATTCCGATTGGTGTTCTAAAGCTGTTAATGAAGCATCCTCGGGTGCCATCATTTTCTGAATGTACCCAAAGGAGCCATCCATAAAGGAGAAGATTTCATGAGATGAGGCGATGTCCACCATTAACTCTGATATTGGTAGGGGAAATTCATCTTTTGGACATGCCTTATTCAAATCCTTGAAATCAACACAGACTTGAATCTATCCGTTCTTTTTCTTAACTGAAACAACATTTGCTAACCATGTGGGGTACTGTTCTTCCCTTATAAAGTTTGAGTCTATGAACTTCTTAACTTCTGCAACAACTTGTTGTTCAATTTCCACCCTCATTCTATGAGCTGCTGCTTTACAGGGAGGATACTTGAATCAACCCCGAGTCTGTGAACAATGATTTTTGGTGCTAAACCTGACCAAGCAAAGCAATCTTTAAATTCTTGGAGTAATTTGATCAAGTCCTTAGACTCCTTTTCGTCAAGCAGGGAACTAATGAAGGTATGTCTAGGCTCTTCCTCTGTTATCAAGTTAATTTCCCTTAATTCTTTGATAGTATACTTGATCTCTTCCTCAAACTCAGAGGGAGCATCTTTTATCAGTGGCTCTTCATAATCTTCATTAACATCCATACATTGTTCCGTAGTAAAAACCATGCAAAATTTCGTATCATCAAATTTTCCTATCGTTCCGAACCCAAGACCACTCTTTGAATTAAAATTAAGGGCCTTGGTATCCCATAGCTTTTCAAAGAGTTTCAATTTATTGTTTGGCATATGGCTTGACAATGAACCTTATTGAATTAACTTCTTAACATAAGGCAAAAAGTAACGAAAATGTAATTCCATTAATTCATTACAATTTTCTTCAAAGAGTACATCAATATCTGGAGAAGTAGTAGTAATAGTAGCAGAGTAAAACTTGATGGGCTTCATGCCATCAGTATGTACTTCTTTAACCCCTATGCTCTCAATCTTATTGGATTTGATTGGAGTTAAGGTCATGGCATGTACATAGTTGTTGATTCGATCGTACATCGTCTCATATGCATCCTTTTCTTCCTCTTCAACTTGAACTTTAAATTGAGGCTTCTTCTCGTTAATAATTATCGCCTTTATTTGAAACTCTTCATCATCTGAGCTGGTTTCCAAGTCGACTTTAATGGATGGATTATCTAGTTTGAACAACCCATTGATTCTTATTTGTCTACGTCCCCAGCCTTGATCTCGGATATGTAGACTAAAAGAATCATCCTCCTCATGTGGAGTGGGAGAAGTAATGGATTTTTGAATTGGAGTCGACTGAACCCTCGCTCGTGCCTTCTTCTTTGCAGTTTTGTCTTAGTTAATTGTTGCATCTCTGGAGCAGATGGTCTTCTTTGGAGGTGCATAATAGGCAGCATCTTCATGGGTCCCCACTTCGTGAATTGAGAATGGTTGAAGATCTACTTTAAGACATTATTCTCGTCAACCTTTACAGTACCTGATACACTGATGTAGGGACAACGGTACCATATTATACTCATGAATCCAAGGACATCTGGGTAAAGCATTGAATGAAGTTTTTGAATCGATGATATGGAATTTTGCAGTGGTTACCAAATCTCTGGCATTTAACATCAAAGTAATAGATTTTAGAGCTCTTTCTCCTTTCTAGTTGAATCCCCTTAACATCATTTTATCATTATCAAGTTTTTGTGCATTGATATTCGGATAATATAATGTTCGGAGATTCATTATATTCAATGAAGCTCTTGGGTCTACTAAAAATCTGAAAAGAACAACTTTTCCAATATTGACTGAAATGTAGAGTGGTCTATTGTGGTCTGCTGTCCCAAATAAGAGGTCTTCATTTGACAAGGTGACTTCAGGTTGATCTTGTAATGAACAGGCCACCTCAGGGGTTGTACTAGTCAACTGGGCTAAGTAAATTTCAGGGTTGAGTAGGGCCTCGATGAGTGCGTGTCTCATCTCCTTTGATAGGATTAGAGCATAAAAAATACTTAGCTTCCCTGGTAGTTTCCTTAGGTGAGCGAGTACATTATATTCCACTTTGTTGAAATCTTTAAATTGGTCTGGAAGAGATGTTTTCTCCACAAGTGGAGGTGGTTCCTCTCGAGTGATTGTTTGTTTCTCTTTCTCCATTTGGGTCACTCGTGGAGGCAACACTTTACCACTCCTTAAGTTTACCTCTGTAATTTCTTCCATTTCTTGTGTTGACTCGATGGAACTCCTAACGTCATAGTCGAATCCTCTGCATCTGAATCTTACTCTGAAGATTCAAAACTAACTGTAATTGGCGTTCCTTTGAACTCGAGGGTTGGCTCCTCGCTCAATGAATTATCAAAATTGGAATCTCCTTCACTTCCACTATCTCGATCGTCACTAGCGGTGGATTGTATGATTTGAAAATTGTTTTGAGAATTGAAACTACGAGTAATCTGGTTATCGATATCGACATTCTCAGAAGAAAGAGTCAAAACGTAACCAAAATTAGAAGCATTATCATTATAATATCCCGACGGGATAAAAAGATGATCATATAGAGTGATAGGCTTGAGGATTTTCTTCCCCAAGTCATTGAACACTACCCTATCAAAAGCAACCCCTATCCTAGGCTTCGCGTTATCAGTCTCATTCTTTTCCTTATCTTAGTTGATCTTCTCACATACGGGCTTTTCCGGTGCCTTCTTGTGTGTAACCTGAATGGACGGTTGACCCTGAGTGGTAATCTGAGTAGGTGGTTGATCTTTGTTAGCAACTTGAGCTGGAGAAATGTGAACCTTGCTTAAAATCTTCTTGGATGACTTATTCCAAGCTTTGTTCCAAATTTCACCTTTGGTACAAGAATAGACCGGTTCAACTATGTTCATATTTATAGAACCTATGATAGGTTCACGTAAATATTACTTTGGGAGGGTTATAGTTCCATCTTGTTAACTCCCTTGAGCAAATCTTTAAAAGTGACACAATTTTCGATCGTATGACCCAACATTCTGTGGAAAGGACAATAGTTTGGACTATCTGTCTTACCAACTTCTTCCGGCCTCTTAGCTTCTAGAAGCTTGAACTCAGTCTTCTTTGACAGATTCCTAAAAATCTTGGCCACTGCCTCATTCTTAAAAGAGTAGAACTTGTTCAAGAGCTCTGTTAGGGTCAGTTTATTATAGGTTCTGGGTTGATTTGAAGATTTTCCTTGCTGAACAGACCTCTGCGCATACTGTCAATCCTGAGGCTGAGAATACTGAGGCACATACTGCTGATTAGGTTGAGGATATTGAGGTGGACGCTGACTAACTTGCTAGATGAATGGCTGAGGAAACTGGGGACCTGATTGCTGTTGTTGATAGGAAAGTAGAGGATGGTCATCCGTATCATCGACTGCTTTCCTTTATCAACTGCAGATACCATCCTGACTCTCTTATCATAAGCCTTTGTTGGTATGGCCCTATCTGCTTTACCTTTATTCGAGTGCTTAAGCTCCTCCTGAAGCTTTGCAGCCTTGGTGAGGAGCTTCTCGAAATACTTAATGGTAAGTCCCTTAAGCATGAAACAAATCTTTCCATGGATATTCTCAAGTACTATTTCAATTGTATACTTTTCATCGATTTGTGGCTTGCATTTCATGCTTAGGTTTCTCCACCTTAAGAGATAATCCACTAGTGTCTCATTGGGCCTCAGTTGCTCCCTAATGAGATCTCCTATAGTCACTTGATGCTGTGTCCCGGTGAATCTTTGTACGAATATACTTTCTAACTCAATAAATGTTTTTACTAATCCATTAGGAAGATCAGTATACAACTCAAAGGCTATCCCCGATAAGCTGCTAACAAGTAGTCTGAAGAGAAGAGCATCGTTCCCATTTACGTTGCAACAGTTGGCTCTGAAGTGTGCTATATGCTGTCTCAGGTTTTCTATTCCATCGAAAGTTTTGAAGGTAGGAGGCACAAATCCCTTAGGATTTGATACAAAATCAAACTCCTCTGGGTAGGGTCTACCCTTTGGGTGGGCTATGGCCTCTCTAACCTGCTGTTCCACATATTGTTTAATGTCCTTTTTAGGTATCGAGCTCTAAACGGAGTTTATTTTGGGCTCATCCTCTTTATTGACAGAGGTTGCATCCCTTCTGTCATCCTTGATATGCACTATGTCTGGTGGATGCACCTCCACAGCTACTGGAGTCAGAGACCGTACATACATCACAATGATTGCAGTAAGCACCTCTTCCATTCTTTTCTCCAATCTAATGATATGTTCATCCCAGCTCTGAACTTCTCTAAGAGAGTCTGTCTCGGTGTCCTCTTCATCAGAAGGTGGAATTTCTTGTGAGGCTGCTTCGGCTCTTGTGTCAACCATATTGATTTCCATGAATTATTCATCAGGAACTGTATCGACATCGCTGATTCCTCGCTCTTTGGCAAGCTGCTCAAGTCAATTCGTAACATGTCCAATTTAGTCTTGATTAAGTTCTCTTTAGCTGCTTTGATATTCGGCGGAGTCTGTCGCCATTGTTTTTCCTCTATCTTTACAGTTGGGGAAAATATAGTGGCATGAGTCCAGCAATTGGACTCTTCCATCCCTCTTGTAGAACGGTCCTCCATCCTTGCCGAATAAACCGAAATGGAGAATTTGGGAATCTAAACCTTTTTTCTTAGATATGCATGGGGACATAGTGTCCCGTTGACATCATCAGAATTGTGGGAAGAGGTATGTTCCCTATCGAGTAATCTAGACCTTGTAGTAGAAGCCTTTTTATCGTAAGAATTTATAAAATACTTCTTTTGTACTACGCCAGGCTAAATTTTAGGACCTAACCAGGATTTGACCGGTATTCTGCTATTAAGTAGTTTATTAGTGGTAACGGGAACTGAAACCGTGTCAATTCGAGGTCCTAAACGGAGTTTAGCCGACACACGAGGCACAGATGTCTTCCAAAATTTCATAAATCTCTACGGGTGTCGCAGAATTTCAGCTTTCACTTTTGATGGGATTATAGATCCCATCCTCTTTACTAATTCAGCCACACTACAACGTTCTTCCTTTCCTAGATTTTTGAATACCAATCAGACTTGAGATAGGAGAGATGTTCTCTCTCTTATTATACTCTGTCTATGAAGTAGTGGCAGTGCTGCGGCAATTCTGTAGGGGCTTTCTTCAGTTGGAGAAGCAAAAAGTGGATGAAATCTACTCCTTTGAAGAAGGGGAGAGTTTTGAAACACTTCTACCTCTTCTAACTGGAGAGATATGTCATTAGAGGTTACCTTTGCAGCTTCATCTTTAGCTGCCTTACGAAGTTTTCTCGATCTATTCCTTCTTTGAGATCGTGTTAGAGGTATGGATCATGAAGTAAATCTAACCTCAAACACAGACAGAGCAACAAAAATTTCAGACTCTAGTTCTCGAATTACTCTCTTTCCCTTATAAGGAATGACAACAGACACAGAAGTTGTGAGTCAAGTAGTGGACAGGGTAACTGGCTTAACAAACGAAAGAACTACTGGTTGAACAGGCACGGGAGCCTTAGCGGACTTCATCCTCTTGATGGGAGGGAAATCATGCTGAGAGCTCAGATCAAATTAAATTGTGGGCTTAACCACCTCAGAAGAAGTTGTCTTAATGAAAACACGCAGAACTTTCTCCAGAAACAACTCAACTCCATCAAATCCCGACCCAAACTTGATCATGGATTCCTGGCTGAGAGTAGCCTCGTCGTAGGATGAATTTTTTGTAAAGCTAAACAACAACTTCAGAGTCAACATTGTCACTGTCAATTGAAGGTTGGAATGTCAAAAACGGCCTAATTCTTTGCTAAAAGTGGTAAGGAATGTCTTTTTACTGGGCATAATTTAGCATTAAAGTGAATTAAAGTTTATTTCAAATTGTAATTAGTGTATAAAAATGAACTGGCAAAATAAGTATGAAAAATTGGGTTTAATTTGACAAAAATCAAAACAACCCTAAAATGATGAAATGCAGTGTAGTATTCGGACCCAATCCAAAATCGAAGATATAAAATATCATTTTGGTGAATATGATTCACCACCACACGTATCAGGGGTCCGACCCCACAAAAAAAATGAAAACCAAAAGGATTCCTGGACTCTTTTTTATGATGTTAAAACAAAAAGTCATGGAATCCAGAAGAGTTAGTTGTACCCATCCAAGAAAGAAATGGACTAAATAAACCAACGAAAAAGAAGGGTAACATGGTTCGAGAGGGAAACAAACACATTACCGTTGTATGAAAACAATTATTCCTGACTAATATGGAGAGAGGAACTAGTCCCAAGCGGAGTTGCCAGAATTTGTCGGTCGCCATGTGGCTGGGTGTGGTTTAATTTAGTGTAATATAGTTTTTATAAATTAGGTATTTTAATTTAAAGAAATTAGGGTCAAACTGATCCCATTGGTTCCTACATTTTGGATAATCAAGCTAACCACAAGTAATGTACCACCCTGAAAGGTAATACACTACTTGATAATAAGCTCAATTAAATAAACTATAGAAATAAATGACTTCTTTTTGATCTACAAGTTTGCATGATGAACAAAAGATTCCCTTATTCGATATGAGAGTTAAATAAGGTTTATTTTAAGTCTGGGTTCTTTTAAGTTCCCTATAAGGGCAAGCCCCTATAGTTAATTACATCTTAAGTGAATGTATCACTTAAGAAAACTCTCGATAAAAATAAGGAATCTTTTGCTTTCATGAGTTCAAGAGGAAGGGTTTTTAATGAACATGATTGTGGAGTTTTCAATTGGGATTGGTTCAAATATGAAAGATTTTATTTTAAGAATCAAAGCAAGAAAAGTAAGGGAGATTAAAGATCCAGGGTAGGTTCTTGATAATGGCTCAATTTAGGATGATATTAATTTAAGTTAACTCTTGCCAGTTTTTTTAATTAGGGCTTAGATTTGTGTAACGATGATTTACACAAAAAACCTAGAAAGATAGGAGGCTTTATGTCAAGTGACTACCTCAGAATCTTAAAATAAGTTAGGACATGCTGCATAAAAAGACTATGCAGGAGCCTAACAAAAAAGAGAGGTTTATGTCATAAAAGAAAACCTTAGAATCCTAAGGATTGTTATTAAACTAAAGAAAGGGTCTTGAACAAGCTGCCCATGAAGTCTGCTCCAAGCTCTATACTGAAATGTCTTCAGGTCTTCAAATCTTATTATTAAAAGTTTTATTTGTTTTGATAATTTTATAGTGAATTAATTAAAGGGTAATGGAGGTATAGTTCAAATCTAGACCAAGGCAAAGTTCACTTAAGCTAAGTAATTCCCTAGTGTTATGATTTCTAGGTTCTCCCTAATCTAAGCAACTTTTATTCCTTTATTATTTGTCCTTAACACATGCATTCTCTATTTGATAAAAATAGTAAAAGAACATGCATTGAGATACATAAAGCAATAAATAGAGCAAAAAAAACAATATTTTATCAGATTTTTATTATATTTTTATTATTTAATTAGTGGTAACCCAGTCAAGATGTCTTTGGCTCCGTCATCTCGGGTTGCCGGATGCCCTAGTTTACTTAGTCTGAAAGGTGGTTACCCACAAGGACTGGAAGATTCTTGTCAACATCCACATAATGCATCATCCAAGGAATCTTCATAAACTAGAACAAAAAAGGGGTTTAAGTTACCTTATGTGATCTTTTTAATTAAGATTTGATTAATTCTTGAATTAATTCATCAATTTTAGGGTTGAAATATTTTAGGTTGTTTACATCTTGTTGTCAAATTTTATGTGTTTTATTTTAGTTATTTTTGTTCACTTGTTATTACCTATGTGAAGTTGACGACTTTGAAGCTGACTTAACCTCAAAGCCATTCTTTAAAGTTTTGTTGTATTTGTTTTAATTTCAGTTTAAGTTTTTAATATGTTTTATATAAATTTTACCCCTCCCAATGTGTTTTATTTTTTTTCTTAATTGATGCTCAAGTTGAGGGGTTTAGGTTTAACTTAGGTTTAAGGTTATACCTAAAAGGTTCTCCTGTGTTCAAACTATGGGTTTGGTTCTTAACCTAAGGTTTAGGGTAGGTTTAGCTTAAGGCTAAGCTATGATTCAAGTTTGTTTAGCCTAAAGATCAGGGTTGGATTAGGGTTAACTAACCTAAGGTTTAGGTTCACTAATCATATTGGTTTAGGGTTAACTAATTTAGGGTTTAGGTTAACTAAACTTATTGCTTTAGGGCTAACTAACCTAGGGTTTAGGTTAGTCAATTCTATTGGTTTAGGGTTAACTAACCTAAGATTTAGGCTTAGCTAATCCTATTAGTTTAGGGTTAACAAACCTTATGTTTTAGTTAACTAATCCTCTTGGTTTAGGGCTAACTACCCTAACGTTTAGGTTAAGGGATCCTATTGGATTAGGGTTAACTAAATTAAAGTTTGGGTTAACTAATGCTAAATGTTTAGGGTTAACTAACCTAAGGTTTAGGTAAACTAATTTTATTAGATTAGGGTTAACTAACTTAAGGTTTGGGTTAACTAATTCTATTAGTTCAGGGTTAACTAACCTAAGGTTTAGGTTAATTAATCCTATTGGTTTAAGGTTAACTAACCTAGGGTTTATGCTTAGCTAATCCTATGAATTATGGTTAACTAACTTAAGGTTTAGGTTAACTAATCCTATTGTTTAGGGTTAACTAACCTAAGGTTTAAGGTTTAGCCAATCCTATTGGTTTAGGGTTAACTAACCTAAGGTTTAGGCTAACTAATCCTATTGGTTTGTGGTTAACTAACCTAGGGTTTAGGTTAAGTAATCTTATTAGTTTATGGTTAACTAACCTAATGTTTAGGCTAACTAATCCTATTAGTTTAGGGTTAATTAACCTAAGGTTTTGGTTAACTAATCCTATCAGTTTAAGGTTACTTATCCTAGGGTTTACGTTAACTAATCCTATTAGTTTAGGGTAAATTAACCTAGGGTTTAAGTTAAGTAATCCTAGTGGTTTAGGTTAGCTAATTCTATTGGTATTAGGGCTAACAAACATAGGGTTTAGGCTAACTAATCCTATTGGTTTAGGGTTAACTAAACTATGGTTTAGGTTAATTAATCCTATTAATTTAAGGTTAACTAACCTATGGTTTAGGTTAACTAATCCTGTTGGTTTAGGGTTAACTATCCTACAGCTTATGTTAACTAATCCTATTAGTTTAGGGTCAATTAACCTAATGTTTAGGCTTAGCTAATCCTATTGGTTTAGGGTGAACTAACCTAAGGTTTAGGTTAACTAATCTTATTAGTTTAGGGTGAACTAACCTAAGGTTTAGGCTTAGCTAATCCAATTGGTTTAGGGTTAACTAACCTAAGGTTTAGGTTAAGTAATCCTATGAGTTTAGGGTTAACTAACCTAATGTTTAGGCTTAGCTAATCCTATGGATTAGAGTTAACTAACCTAATGTTTAGGCTTAGTTAATCGTATGGATTATTGTTAACTAACCTAAAATTTAGGAGTAGCTAATCCTATGGATTAGGGTAAACTAACCTAAGTTTTATGTTAACTAATCTTAGTGGTTAGGATCACTAATCCGAATGGGTTAGGTTAAGGCTGGCCTAAGATTAAGGTTTAGTTTAGGATGAACCTAAGGTGTATGTTAAACTAAACTATAGTTCAGGTTGACTAACCCTAATGTTCAAGAAGTTCAGTCTGAATAAAATGAAGGATGACTTAAATCTCAAGTTTAAAATGGTCCAACTGCTCAAGTTTAAAATGGTCCAACAATTCAAATTGGAATCAGCTAAAGTTTAAGTTTACTCAGACGAGACTCGGTCTAAAGACTGGTTGGCCTAAAGCCCTAAATGACTAAAATTGGATTTAATGGGTGAATGACTCAATCCTTGAGTTAGCTAACCAGGTATGTAATTAGGTTGAACATGAGCTAAAGAGAATTGGCTAGGTTGGACTTAGGTTGAGCTTGGGTTAGGTAAACTTAGCCTAAATTAAACCCGAACCCTAATTAACGTGTTTTAATTATAAAAATTATTTTAAATGTGATTTTAAAATTTTTAAACCTCTTTTTATGGTCAAACGTCCAATTATAGAGAGTTATACAATTTTTATAATTTTTATAGTTTTTAATTTAATAAATATGTCATTTTGTTCAAAAATTAAAATACAAATATAGAGACATTAAAATGTTTTGGAAAAATTAGAGAAGCTCTCCCCAATGCCATTTAATATCTCTACCAAATGTCATATTTCTCTAATTTATATTTTAATTTTTTCTATTTAAATACTCCAAAACTTCAAAAATTAATTCAAAAATATTTGGTTGATGAAAAATTATCATTTTAGTTTTAAAAAATTCTTCTCATTTTTTCGAGTTCATAGAATCTTTTGGTTTATATTTTGGAGTTTTCTACAAAAATTTATGTAAGTTTGAAGTTTAATAATCTTTTCTTGAATAAAATAAATAAATAAATAAATAATACAAAATGGCTGCATCATCTCCCTCACGCCTGATACCGAGAACTGCGACATACGGAGGAGAACCAACGACCAAAACTTCTTGAAGTCCGTTCTCCGCCGATTGTCAACAAAATTTAGCGTTATTGGGCTCGTTTTGTTTCGCTCAAAGAGTAGATCGCATCCATACAGATACGTAGGTGTTTTATGATCTATTTTTTGACTGGAAGTGAGGGAAGTTCGGGATTATCATTTCAATTTAAGAGATATACCTGAGCCTAAAAGGTTTATTCTCAATTAGGTTTGAATAATTAGGTCTTCCTGAGTTTATCCAACTCCTCGTGACATCATTTTGACGTGATTTTCACGTCGAGTTGGAGGCTTGCCGGAATTTAGCTCGGTTTTAGCTTTTCCGGCGACATCATCGGTTTACAGCGAGGGAATGGGTGGGGGAGCTGTGTAGAGAAGGGAATCGAGTCTTGGGGGGTGTGGTGCTGCTGTTTATATAGGAAGAGAGAGAGAGAGAGAGATAAAGGGAGATGGAGGTGAGAGAGGCGCATGCCTCATGCATGCCATGCGTGAGAGATATATTATATATATATATATATATATATATATATATATATATATATATATATATATATATATATATATATATATATATATATATATATATTTTTTTTTTTTTTTTTTTTTTTTTTTTTTTTTTTTTTTTTTTTTTTTTTTTTTTTTTTTTTTTTTTTTTTTTTTTTTTTTTTTTTTTTTTTTTTT
>JXCR01081424.1:168173-205998 GCA_002079205.1 Phalaenopsis hybrid cultivar
TTTATCTCTTATATTTTTTTTTCCAAAAAGAGCAACTCATGGCTCCTTACATGTTACCAAAGCAAAAAGGGGTACATAGTGGGTATAAGGGGGTGGGGGATGATAATTCCCCTTCAAAATAAAAGAAAACACCTAAGGGGTCATATATATATATATATATATATATATATATATAAATGAAACATTAATCATATATATAACTATCTTCTGTAAGAGCATATATATATGAAACTCCAAAATAAAAAGACGAGAAATTACAACAATCTGCAGAAAGGTAGATTAGAAAGATCACCCTTGAGAAGTAACTGTAGTGGTGGGGGAACCTCCTTGGATAATTTGGGTATGTCAGCCTCAACACCAGCCTGAGCAAGCCAATGAGCAGGTCTGTTACCTTCTCTATGTATAAAAATGAAAATCAGATTAATGCCCTAGGAGTTATAGGAAATTCTATTCTTCCATTTCAGAATGTGTCAGGGGCAGGTTATGGTATTCAGGAGAATGCTAATCATGACCTTGAAATCAGTTTCCACTATAAGGTCGTGAAATTTGGCCTTGGATGCAATATAGATGGCCCAAAAGATAGCCAAAGCCTCAGATTCCAGAGCATCAGCAACAAAAACAGGAGGCAGGAAATGTAATGGACAAGTACTTTTTGAATTCCTGAAAACACCTCCAATGCCAGCAGTGGACCTATAGAAACTGCCATCAATATTGGTTTTCAGCCAACCAGCAGGAGGTTTGAGCCAAAAAACTAGGGGGTGCTCCAAAATGGGTTGATTTGCCAAAGAGTTGGTCTTAAAAAGGTCAGGAAAAGCTTTCTTATTAGTAATTTTTTTCAGAAATGCTAAAGAGTTAGCCACCTTAGAGGGATGTGGTAAGTGTTCATCAAATTTGGCCTTATTTCTAGCCATCCAAGTGAACCAAGCCACCACACATGGTATCACCAAAAGTTTTAATTGAAGTCATTCATTCCAGCAAGATATACATTTTTGTCAGGTGAGATTGATGGTTTGCAATTTCAAATTTTTTAGGACCATTACCCAAATCTGTTGGACAAATTGACAATGGAAAAAAAAGGTGATCAGTTGTTTCCTCTTGCCCTTTATATAGAAGACAACAAGAAGGGCCTCTCAGTCCCTTCAGTTTCAGAATGTCATCAGTTGGGAGGCATTTAGAGAAGATTCTGAAACAGCAGAAAGACATAGAGGGTGAGAGGAAATTATTCCAAATAGGTTTCCCCCACAGAAAACTCTCACCTTGCTGATGTTGGGAATAAATGTAAGCAATAGTAGATTGAGAAACCCCTTGCTTGGAAATAAGTTTATCCTTCTTAGAAGTATCTACAAGAATGCTGTTAATCCTATGAATGGTGAATTTATCAAGAATGTTGTTTAAAGCAGTAAGGTTCCACTGATTATCATTCCAGAAATCTGACACTTTGGTAGAAGTTGGATAGGGAACAGTAATCTTGTCAGCAAGCTTCCCATCCCCCATCCAGTTGTTAAGCCAAAAATTAAGGTTCCCCTCTCCAAGATCCCATATAAAGTAGTTTTCAGCTTTGTCTTTATATTTGATCATATGAGACCAGATTCTGGAGTCTCCCAATTTAAATGTAGCAAGAGTGGGATGTGAACCTCTACAATACTTGCCTTTATGAAAGATAGCCCAAAGGGACTCTTGAGCTCCAAAATGAATCCACAACTTACAAAAATTAATCAGATGTAGATGCTTGAAACTTCCGAAACCTAGACCCCCATTATGAGTTGGTTTACAAATGGAGTTCCAATTGGTCCAATGTTTCTGTGTTCTTTGTCCTGACCAAAGAAATCTGTTGAAAGTTGTTTCAAGAAGGTGCTGAGTGCTCTTTTTCATAGTTGTCATTTGGAGAGTGTAGGAGGGGAAGGTAGACAGGACATGTTTTAGGAGGGTAATGCTTCTTCCATTTGATAAGAAGGAATTGGTCCAGTTAGTGAGCTTAGCTTGGATCTTAGTAACCACTTAATCAAATTGGATTTGTCTTGTCCTTCCTTTTAGTAAATGAACCCCCAAATATTTTATATGAGAATGGGGGGTTTGAAATCCAGTAAAATCAGAGACCCATTGTTTTAAAGGTTGTTTAACACCTTTGTTGAAGTAAATACAACATTTTTGCTTGTTCAGCTGCAGTCTAGAGCATCACAGAAAATCATTGAGAAGGGTTTGGATTTGTTTGGCAGCAGGTTTAGTGGCCTTGGAAAAAAGAATAATATCATTTGCATATGAAAGCTGGCTGATGGCAATATTTGAGCTGTGCTTGAAAAGGTTGTGAGGAGATATGTTTGGAATTTGGTTGAGAATGAGAGAAAGGTAGCAAAAGACAAGAAAAAAAATAGTAGGGGAGAGAGGATCACCTTGTTTGATTCCCCTAGAAGCAGTAAAGAAACCATGGGTCTTTCCATTCATAAGAATAGAGTGGGCATTATTTTTCAGCCATCTTTTGATTAAGGTTATGAAATCCATATTGAAACCTCTAGCATGCAGAACCTCCTCAATGAAATCCCAATGAATGGTGTCATAGGCTTTGCAAATATCTAATTTGTAAATCAGATTTCCTCTTTTGCATCTTTTATCCAAATATTGGAGTAATTCCTGAGCTAAAAGAACATTGTCCACAATGCTTATTCCTTTGATGAAGGAAGTTTGGTTATTGCTGATGATGTTATTAAGATGAGGTTGAATTCTGGCCACCAGAATCTTGCTAATGATTTTAGAGATCACACTGGTGAGACATATGGGTCTGTTTTGATCCCATCTGTTACACACAGTCTCTTTGGGGATGAGGACAATGGTGGAAGAAGTGAAATACTTGATGGGTTCAAGACCAGTAAAAAAGGCCTGCACAACATCCATAACATCATACTTGATGACATTCCAAGCTAATTTGTAAAAATCAGCAGAAAATCCATCAGGACCTGCTGCTTTATTGCTATCAATAGATTTTAAAGCAATCTTGATCTCCTCTTCAGAAGTAATGTCAGCAAGCTTGTGAGTAGAAGTATAATGTCTGCAATGGTCGAACAAATTACCTTTAACTTTAGTCCTGGCCACCTCACTTCTAGTGAAGAGCTTTTGGTAATGCTCAACAGCATTATCAGCAATATCTTGGGAAGTATGCAGCCAGTCTCCCTTGGAGTCTTTGATCTTATGTATCTCATTACATTTCCTCTTGTGATTAATGATAGCATGGTAATATCTGGAATTTTTGTCTCCCAAACAAAAATAGTTTTGAGCAGCTTTCTGATGAAGGAGTTGTTCCTGCAAGTGAATAACATTGAGTAGGTTTTCATTAGCATTATAAAGATCAGTTTCCAAATTAGGATTTAGACTGATTTTGGATTCCAAATCATTTACAATTGCTTCAGCTTGCACCACCCTAATGTTTAAATTGCCAAATGTCTGCCAATTCCAGGCTTTGAGTTTAGCAGCAAGCCTTTTTTGTAGGATCCATAATTTTACCCAAGAATTGTTATTGTGATAGCTGGCCCAAATAGAACTAACTTGATTCATAAAGTATGGGTGGGATGACCAGACATTTAAATATCTGAAATTAGTTTTGGTGGGGTTTGTGGAGCTGCTGATGGAGATCATAAGTGGTCTGTGATCTGATCCAGACATTGATAAATGGGAGACAGTTGTATGCAAAAAAATCATTAAGCCAGTGTTCATTAGCAAGAGCTATGTCAATTCTTTCCCAAACCTTACCTCTTCTCCAAGTGAATTTATGGCTAAAGAAACCCAAATCATAGAGTTTAGCCATATGCATATTATCTAAGAAGATATTCATTTTGTTAATATCAGGAGGCCTGCCTCTAATATTTTCATCAGAGGAAGTCATGCAATTGAAATCTCCACAAACCAACCAATTTGAGGAGGTGTTAATGCTCAAATTGAGGAGCTCCTTCCAAAGCTGTACTCTCCCAGCAGGAGAACTAGTGGCATAGACAAAAGTAGCATGAGCAAAGTGGCCAGCCATAGAAAGAGATACATGTAAAAACTAAGAGTGATCTAAGAGGATTTGCCAAGAGACTTCTTTCTTGTAGAGTAACCAAATATTATTATTAAAATTAGTAGCAAAATGAAACCCAGGAAATTTTTTATTGATTCTATCCTTGTGCTTAGAGACCATGAGTTCCTGAAGAGCAATACACCAAAGCTTGTACACCCTATTCAGATGCAATAATCTGCTAAGGGACCTAGGATGTGCCAATCCCCTAACATTCCAGCAAATTAGGTTAATCATTGATCATGTTTCCTCTCCTCCTTGTTCTAGGAAGAGATTCCAAACTTTTGGACATGAATTCTCCAGAGGTAGCTGCATTATGCTTCAGATCATGCATCAACTATTTTTTCTTTTTGGACTGATGGATCTGCCATTCTTCCTCTAGGTATAATTTCAAATTTTGAACCACATTATCATCCATAACATTAATTATATTGGACTGCAATTCAGAAAGGTCAGTACGATCCTTATATAAAGGAGTCAAAGTTAAGTCTTTGGGCAAACTAGCTGTTCCCAATTCAGAACACCTTTCAAGGACTTCACCAGGAGAAGAGGGAACCTCAATAGGGATGAGGGGAGGGGGCAAAGGAATCAGGTTAGTGGAAGGTTCAGTGGAGCTTTCAACAGGAAGTGCAGCCCCAGCAATGGGGAAAATTGGTTCAGCTTGAGGGTCTTTAAATTGGGAAGGGGCAAGAGTGGAGGGGGGGGGGCAAAAAAGAGGTTCCATCTAGATGAGCTTCAGCTAGGACTTTCACCAAAGGTGGGCAGTCAGAAGTAGGGGTAATAGAAGTAGTTAGAGAGTCTTTAAATTGGGAAGGGGCAAGAGTGGAGGGGGGGGGGGCAAAAAAAGGTTCCATCTAGATGAGCTTCAGCTAGGACTTCCACCAAGGGTGGGCAGTCAGAAGTACGGGTATTTGAAGTAGGTAGAGAGTCAATTTCAGGGTTTTTGGCCAAGTTTGAGGTGGGAGAAGGTGGATCCATCTGTGGAGAAGTAAGTGGTTGTTTTGGGAAAGCTGACAGTCCAGAGGTTGAAGTCGTTTTCTTGGGATGTAATCTGAAGCATCTGTTGTCAGTGTGTCCAAACATCTTGTAATTAAGACAATAATATAGCCTTTGCTCCATTACAATTTTCTACCAATAGCCATTGTTAGCAGTACCCAACAAAATTTCATCAATTTTAGTTTGAGTGATATCCCTTTCCGCTAGGATTCTTGCCACAGAAGGTCTGGACAGGTTAAAAGTGGGAACATCCAGCTTCATGGGTCTTCCAAGGGCAGTGCCAATGGTAAAAAGAACTTGGTGGTTGAAAAAGTGAAGCTTCAATCCAGGCAGCTTAAACCATATAGGAACTATTGGAGGTTCCTTTGAAGGATCAAAATCAATGGTCCATTTCAGTAGTTTCATAGAGATGCCATCCAAAAAGAGAACTTGTTTAGCAAAATGCCTTGCATAATCCTCTTCTTTTGCTAAATGAATCATTATATGCGTTCCATCCATTAGTCCAACTTTCCAAGCACCAACCAGCTTTAAATAATCAAAATACTTCCTAATTTCATCCATTATAGGATGGCTGAACTGGAATTTACCCATCAGGGTGAATTTTCGAGCCTCAGCCAAATTGCTGATTTCCTGATCAGAGAAAACAACAACCACCTTGCCTCCTTTTCTGCGTAAAGATTTCACAAAGGGGCAGTCTCCTTTGCCAAAAGCAGCATCATGATATGCTTGAGGAAAGACAAGATTTTCAACATTTTGCAATGTTTCAAAACCCTTCCCCACCACATCAGGAAAAGTGGCTTTAGACCATTGGATGTTAGTTTCTAAATCAATGGGAATAGGGGAGGCCATTAAGAACAGCAACAACAAACACAGGGGGGACAACTAGAGAAATTGACCAATAAAACATTAACTGAAGAACTCAAAAGAAAATAGCAGCAGAAGAGAGACCTTCAAACCAGCGAAACACCTCCAGGAAACTGAGAAAAGATGGGGACAAACAAAAACACAGTCAGGGAAGGTCAGTGAGAAGCAGAACAACACCATTGAGACAGAAACCCTAACAGAGTTAGGGGAGCAGCCGCCACCATGAAGAACACATATAGCTTTATCTCTTATATATATATATATATATATNGCAAAAAAGACGTTCCATCTAGATGTGCTTCAGCTAGGACTTTCACCAAAGGTGGGCAGTCAGAAGTACAAGTATTAGAAGTAGTTGGAGAGTCTTTCAATTGGGAAGGGGAGTCAATTTCAGGGTTTTGGGCCAAGTTTGAGGTGGTAGAAGGTGGATCCATCTATTGAGAAGTAAGTGGTTGTTTTGGGAAAGCTGACAGTCCAGAGGTTGAAGTTTTTTTTTTTGGGATGTAATTTGAAGCATCTGTTGTCAATGTGTCCAAACATCTTGCAATTATGACAATAATATGGCCTTTGCTCCATTACAATTTTTTGCCAATAGCCATTGTTAGCAGTACCCAACAAAATTTCATCAATTTTAGGCAGAAGGTCTGGACAAGTTAAAAGTGGAAGCATCCAACTTCATGGGTCTTCTAAGGGCAGTGCCAATGGTAAAAAAACTTGGTGGTTGAAAAAGTGATGCTTCAATCCAGGCAGCTTAAACCATATAGGAACTATTGGAGGTTCCTTTGAAGGATCAAAATCAATGGTCCATTTCAGCAGTTTCATAGAGATGCCATCCAAAAAGAGAACTTGTTTAGCAAAAAGCCTTGCATAATCCTCTTCTTTTGCTAAATGAATCATTATATGCCTTCCATCCATTAGTCCAAGTTTCCAAGCACCAACCAGCTTTAAATAATCAAAATATTTCCTAATTTCATCCATTTTAGGATGACTGGACTAGAATTTACCCACCAGGGTAAATTTTTGAGCCTCAGCCAAATTGCTGATTTCCTGATAAGAGAAAACAACAACAACCATGCCTCCTTTTCTGCATAAAGATTTCACAAAGGGGAAGTCTCCTTTGCCAAAAGCAGCATCATGATATGCTTGAGGAAAGACAAGATTTTCAACATTTTGGAATGTTTCAAAACCTTTCCCCACCACATCAGGAAAAGTGGCTTTAAACCATTGGATTTTAGTTTCTTAATCAATGGGATTAGGGGAGGCCATTAAGAACAACAACAACAAACACAGGGGGGTCAACCAGAGAAATCGACCAATAGAACAATAACTGAAGAACTCAAAAGAAAATAGCAGTAAAAGAGAGACCTTCAAACCAGCTAAACACCTCCAGGAAACTAAGAAAAGATGGGGACAAACAAAAACACAGTCATGGAAGGTCAGTGAGAAGCAGGACAACACCATTTAGACAGAAACCCTAGCAGAGCTAGGGGAGCAGCCGCCACCATGAAGAACACATATAGCTTTATCTCTTATATATATATATATATATATATATATATATATATATATATTTTAAAGGAGTACCAGAGACTCCCAACATGTTAAACTAAATTAAAGGGTGGGTTACNTTTTGGTTCACAAAAAAAAACCAAGGTCCACCCAAAAGGGGCCAAAGGCTCCCAAAAAAGAAAACAAAAAACCATTTGTAATCTGTCCAAAACCTTTCCCCATTCAACAGGGACTGAAGAGAAGAAAGGAAAAGAAAATTCCAAAACAGCAAGGACCTAAGAAAACAAGAGCCCTACCTAGGTAGGATAGTTAGAAGAATCAACATTTGACACCCCCATCTAATGTAAGGCAGATCAGACAGATTTGCATTAATCAGCCAGGACAGCTCCACAGGAGGGGTAGTATTCACTTTAGGCAACATAGACAGTGCACACATAGATAGTGCACCATGATGTGCAAGCCAATTAGCACATCAGTTACCCTCTATGAAGATATGATTCGAGATAATCTGTAAGTTGTGAGTCATTTTCATGTGATTAATTTGCTTAAAAGCTGGGAGAAGAAACCAAGATGGGGAGATGTTATCCTTTAAGAGCTAGACTAGCCATGAGGAGTCCAGCTCCATAATTAGAAGGTTCCATCTTATAACAACAGCTGTTTGAAGAGCCTAGACCACAGTTAAGGCTTCAACCTGCAAAGCATTTAAAGCATCAATGGGAGATTGGAAAAATAGTAGGCATTCCCCAATGTTATTTCTGAAAATCCCCCCAATACCAGCAGTGTGTCTTCTATAACTCCCATCAGTGTTAATTTTGATCCAAGGATAAGAAGGTTTCTCCTAATGGAACAACAGGAAATGTGATTTGGTAGAAGGAGAACTTTGAGTATTAAGGATTTGGGAGCACCCAAGAACTTTAATCTTATAACCCATGAGATTAATTATCTTAAGAGTATAGACATAGCAGTTAATAACAATTTGTGTGGCACTTTGAGTTTTTCCCTCATATTTATTACTATTTCTTGCCATCAATATGAACCATGTAGTAATAAAGGGGATTATTTTAGCATGGTTCTCTTTCTAAACCTTCCAGCAGTCAAGGAAGTTTCCAAAATTCAACAGTTGGGAAGGGAAATTGAGTTTAGAAGCCACCTGTGTCTAAACCCCTTGAGTAACAGGATAAGAGAAAAATAGATGATTGAAGGATTCCTCATGTTGGCAGCAAAAATTACATCTTTAAGGTCCTTTTAAACCCTTGAGTTTAAGTATATCATCAGTGGGAATAATGTTATGAAAACATCTCCAAGTGAAGAAAGACATAGGGGGCTGAGATATTTCACCCACATGGCTTGACCCCAATCCTTGTGTTGCCAATTGTTTAATTGATAATATGCAAATTTGGTAAGAGAGGTATGAGGAGGATTTTTAGTCACAATTCTATCTGGCTTTTGTGGATTAACTAGGATCCTAAGGATTTGATACAATTGTTTAGGATTCACCATAGAAGCCAACATATCTTTATTCCAATGATGACCATTCCAACATAATTGAATAGGGGTGTTGAAAGCTGAGACCAGAGAGGTTGATGGCTCCAATTTACCATCAAGTAGCCAACTATCTAACCAAAAATCAATTTTTCCTTCTCCCACATCTCAGATAAAAAAGTCTTCAACTACATTCCTGATATGCAGGAGTTCAGTCCAAATTTTAGAATCCCTAGGGTTTTTGCAGATAATTGTTGGATGAGAGTGCTTGCAATATTTTAACTTCATATAGTAAGCACACAAAGACTTCTATTCTCTAAATTTGATCCAGAGTTTACAGTAAAAGATATCATGAAGCTGTTGGGAAGACTTCATACCAAGCCCCCCTGCAGCAAGAGGCATGCAAAGCTTATCCCAACTAAACCAGTGAGCTTGTTTATGTTGTCCTTCCCACAAAAAATTGTTTAACATCACCTACAAGGTTTTCTGTGTGCCTTTTTTCTTTTTCAGCATTTGCATAATATACATAGGGAAAGAAGCTAGGATACTTTTGATTAAGGTTAATCTTCCCCCCTGTGATAGATAAGAGTTAGTCCATAAGGAGATTTGTTTGCAAATTTTAGAAACCACCTCATCAAATTGAGTTTGCTTCTTCCTGCCTTTAATTAAGTGTACCCCAAGATAAACCAAATGGCTGGTAGCAGATTTAAATCCAGTGAAGTCTTTAACCCAATTTTTGGCAGGATAATTAAGCTTGTTGCTAAAGATTAGTTGACATTTCTTTGAGTTCAGAGAGAGACCAGAAATCTGTTGAAACAAGTTCAGCAAATTGACAACCTTCTTCACTGCTAGTTTTGAGGCCTTAGAAAATAGTATGAAGTCATCAGCATAACATAAATGACTTATGGAAAAATTAGCTTTATTAGAAAATCTGATATATTCCCTTTCAGAAAAAATTTTGTTAAGAAGCCTTAATAAGTAATCCATAGCCAAAATGAAAATGTAGAGAGAAAGAGGGTCCCCTTGTTTGATTCCCCTAGTAGCTTGGAGCTGCCCTTGAGAATTCCCATTAAGAAGAATGGTATAAGAATTATTATTAAGCCATATGTGAATGCTTTTGCTGAAAGAATTTTGAAACCCCCTTGCTTTGAGGACCTCCAAAATAAAATTTCAATTGATAGTATCATAAGCTTTAGAAATATCTAGCTTATATATAAGGTTACCCCCATGCAAGGCTTGTCAATATCAAGAAAAAGTTCTTGTGTAAGTAGAACATTGTCAGCAATTTTTCTGCCTATAACAAAAGCAGATTGATTAGGAGAAATCATCCAAGATAATTGTGGTTTTAATCTAAAAACTAAAAGTTTGCTAATAAGCTTAGACAACACAGTTGTAAGAGATATGGGTCTAAAATGATCCCAACTAGATTTCTGACCCCCCTTGGGAATTAAAGTTATGGTGGAATGAGCAAAGTAATGTGGCATTTCCTCCCCCCTGAAGAAGGCATGAACAACTTCCACAATATCAAATTTTACTACCTCCCAAGTTTTTTTGTAGAAGGTAGAAGTAAAACCATCTGCACCAGCCACTTTATCACCATCAATAGAACATAAAGCTTTCCAAATTTCTTCCTCAGTAGGAATAGAAGTTAAGTCCAAGCAGTGAATTTCAGAGAATTTGTCATTAAGCAAACTAGGATCAAAGTTCTGAAGACTAGCCTCATGAGGTTTAGATAATAGATTCTGAAAGTGATTTATAGAATCTTTATGAATTAGATCAGCACCCTGAATCCAACTGCCATTATGATTTTTAATCTTCATGATGGTGTTGGAGTGTCTTCTTTGTTTAATACAAACATGGTAGAATCTTGTATTCCTATCCCCATCAACAAACTTTTAAATGGCTGCCTTTTGTATATAGAATTCCTCCTCCCAATGAATAGCTTGAAGAAGAATAACATTAGTTAAGTCAGGTTTTGTTCATCAGAGTGCCCCATCTGTATGTTTAATTTAGTCTGCTTAACAGTAGCTTCAGCCTCTTCAACTTTTGCTGTAAGGTTGCCAAAATAGTTCTAATTCCAGACTTTCAGCAATTTAGCAACCTTTTTCTGAATTTGCCATAATCTAATCTAAGGAGGAAATGATGAAACATGTAGCCAAACAGACTTAATAAATGGAAGAAAATCAGGATGCTCCACCCATACATTACAAAATTTGAATATTGGTAATGGAGAAACAAGATTAGAGGATGTAAAAATTAACAAAGGCTTATGATTAGAACAAGTTTAAGGAAGATGGGAGACAATAGTCATAAAGTTGGTATCCAGCCAAGCCTGATTNGCTGTAGTGGTGGGGGAACCTCCTTGGATAATTTGGGTTTGTCAGCCTCAGCACCAGCCTGAGCAGGTCTGTTACCTTCTCTATGTATAAAAATGAAATTCAAATTAATGCCCTAGGAGTTATAGGAAATTCTATTCTTCCATTTCAGAATGTGCCAGGGGCAGGTTATGGTATTCAAGAGAATGCTAATCATGACCTTGGAATCAGTTTCCACTATAAGGTTGTGAAATTTGGCCTTGGATGCAATATAGATGGCCCAAAAGATATCCAAAGCCTCAGCTTCCAGAGCATCAGCAACAAAAATAGGAGACAGGAAATGTAAGAGACAAGTACCTTTTGAATTCCTGAAAACACCTCCAATGCCAGCAATGGACCTATAGAAACTACCATCAGTATTGGTTTTCAACCAACCAGCAGGAGTTTTGAGCCAGAAAACTAGGGGGTGCTCGAAAATGGGTTGATTTGCCAAAGAGTTGGTCTTAAAAATATCAGGAAAAGCTTTCCAATCAGTAATTATTTTCAAAAATGCTAAACAGTTAGCAACCACCTTAGAGGGATGTGGTAAGTGTTCATAAAATTTGGCCTTATTTCTAGCCATCCAAGTGAACCAAACCACCACACATGGTATCACCAAAAGTTTTAATTGAAGCCATTCATTCCAGCAAGATATAAATTTTTGTCAGGTGAGATTGATAGATTGTAATTTCAAATTTTTGAGGACCATTACCTAAATCTGTTGGACAAATTGACAATGGAAAAAAAAGGGATTAGTTGTTTCCTCTTGCCCTTTACATAGAAGACAATAAGAAGGGCCTCTCAGTTCCTTCAGTTTCAGAATGTCATCAGTTGGGAGGCATTTAGAGAAGATTCTCCAACAGCAGAAAGACATAGAGGGTGAGAGGAAATTATTCCAAATAGGTTTCCCCCACAGAAAGCTCTGACCTTGTTGATGCTGTGAATAAATGTAAGAAATAGTAGATTGGGAAACCCCTTGCTTGGAAATAAGTTTATCCTTCTTAGAAGTATCTACAGGAATGTTGTTAATCCTATGAATGGTGAAGTTATCAAGAATGTTGTTTAAAGCAGTAAGGTTCCACTGATTATCATTCCAGAAATCTGACACTTTGGTAGAANCCATTTGGAGAGTGTAGAAGGGGAAGGTATAAAGGACATGTTTTAGGAGGTTAATCCTTCCTCCATTTGATAAGAAGGAATTGGTCCAGTTAGTGAGCTTAGCTTGGATCTTAGTAACCACTTCATCAAATTGGATTTGTCTTGTCCTTCCTTTCAGTAAATGAACCCACAAATATTTTAAATGAGAATGGGGGGTTTGAAATCCAGTAAAATTAGAGACCCATTGTTTTAAAGGTTGTTTAACACCTTTGCTGAAGTAAATACAACATTTTTTCTTGTTCAGCTGTAGTCCAGAGCAACATAGAAAATCATTGAGAAGGGTTTGGACTTATTTGGCAGTAGGTTTAGTGGCCTTGGAAAAAAGAATAATATCATCTGCATATGAAAGATGGCTGATGACAATATTTGAGCTGTGCTTGAAAAGGTTGTGAGGAGATATGTTTGGAATTTGGTTGAGAATGAGAGATAGGTAGTCAAAGACAAGAAAAAAAATAGTAGGGGAGAGAGGATCACCTTGTTTGATTCCCCTAGAAGCAGCAAAGAAACCATGGGTCTTTCCATTGATAAGAATAGAGTGGGCATTATTTTTCAGCCATCTTCTGATTAAGGTTATGAAATCCATATTGAAACCTCTAACATGAAGAACCTCCTCAATGAAATCCCAATGAATGGTGTCATAGGATTTGCAAATATCCAATTTGTAAATCAGATTTCCTCTTCTGCATCTTTTATGCAAATCTTAGAGTAATTCCTGAGCTAAAAGAACATTGTCCACAATGCTTCTTCCTTTGATGAAGGCAGTTTGGTTATTGCTGATGATCTTATTAAGATGAGGTTGAATTTTGGCCACCAGAATCTTGCTAATGATTTTAGAGATCACACTGGTGAGACATATGGGTCTGTATTGATCCCATCTGTTACACACAGTCTCTTTGGGGATGAGGACAATGGTAGAAGAAGTGAAATACTTGATGGGTTTAAGACCAGTAAAAAAGGCCCGCACAACATCCATAGCATCATACTTGATGACATTCCAAGCTGATTTGTAAAAATCAGCAGAAAATCCATCAGGACCTGCTGCTTTATTGCTATCAATAGATTTTAAGGCAATCTTGATCTCCTCTTTAGAAGGAATGTCAGCAAGCTTGAGAGTAGAAGTATAATGTATGCAATGGTCAAACAAATTGCCTTTACCTTCAGTCCTGGCCACCTCACTTCTAGTGAAGAGCTTTTGGATGCTCAATAGCATTATCAGAAATATCTTGGGAAGTATGCAGCTAGTCTCCCTTGGAGTGTTTGATTTTATGTATCTCATTACATTTCCTCTTGTGATTAATGATATCATGGTAATATCTAGAATTTTTGTCTCCCAAATAGAAATAGTTTTGAGCAGCTATCTGATGAAGGAGTTGTTCCTGCAAGTGAATAACATTGAGTAGGTTTTCATTAGCATTATAAAGATCAGTTTCAAAATTTGAATTTAGACTGATTTTGGATTCAAAATCATTTACAATGGCTTCAGCTTCCACCACCCTAGTGTTTAAATTGCCAAATGTCTGCCAATTCTAGGCTTTGAGTTTAGCAACAAGCCTTTTCTGTAGGATCCATAATTTCACCCAAGGATTGTTATTGTGATAGCTGGCCCAAACAAAACTAACTTGATTCATAAAGTCAGGGTGGGATGACCAGAGATTTAAATATCTGAAATTAGTTTTGGTGGGGTTTGTGGAGCTGCTGATGGAGATCATAAGGGGTCTGTGATCTGAACCAGACATTGATAAATGAGAGATAGTTGTATGCAAAAAAAATCATTAAGCCAGTGTTCATTGGCAAGAGCTCTTTCAATTCTTTTCCAAACCTTACCTCTTCTCCAAGTGAATATATGGCTAGAGAAAGCCAAATCATAGAGTCTAGCCATATGCATATTATCTAGGAAGAAATTCATTTTGTTAATATCAGGAGGTCTGCCTTCAATCTTTTCATTAGAGGAAGTCATGCAATTGAAATCTCCACAAACCAACTAATTTGAGGAGATGTTAATGCTCAGATTGAGGAGCTCCTTTCAAAGCTCTACTCTCCTAGCAGGAGAACTAGTGGCATAGACAAAAGTAGCATGAGCAAAGTGGCCAGCCATAGAAAGAGATACATGTAAAAACTGAGGGTGATCTAAGAGGATTTTCCAAGAGACTTCTTTCCTGTACAGTAACCAAATCTTGTTGTTACAATTAGCAGCAAAATGAAACCCAGGAAATTTTTTATTGATTCCATCCTTGTGCTTAGACACCATGAGTTCCTGAAGAGCAATACACCAAAGCTTATACACCCTCTTCAGATGCAATAATCTGCTAAGGGACCTAGGGTGTGCCAATCCCCTAACATTCCAACAGATTAGGTTAATCATTGATCATTTTTCCTCTCCTCCTTGTTCTAGGAAGAGATTCCAAACTTTTGGACATGAATTCTCCAGAGGTAGTTGCATTATGCTTCAGATCATGCATAAGCTTTTTTTTTCTTTTTGGACTGATGGATCTGCCATTCTTCCTTTAGGTCTAATTTCAAATTTTGAACCACATTATCATCCACAAAATTAATAATATTGGACTGCAATTTAGAAAGGTCAGTATGATTTTAATATAAAGGAGTCAAAGTTAAGTCTTTGGGCAAACTAGCTGTTCCCAATTCAGAACACCTTTCAGGGACTTCACCAGGAGAAGAGGGAACCTTAATAGGGGTGAGGGGAGGGGGCAAAGGAATCAGGTTAGTGGAAGGTTCAGTGGAGGTTTCAACAGGAAGTGCAACCCTAGCAATGGGAAAAATTGGTTCAGCTTGAGGGTCTTTAAATTGGGAAGGGGCAAGAGTGGAGGGGGGGGGGGCAAAAAAGACGTTCCATCTAGATGTGCTTCAGCTAGGACTTTCACCAAAGGTGGGCAGTCAGAAGTACAAGTATTAGAAGTAGTTGGAGAGTCTTTCAATTGGGAAGGGGAGTCAATTTCAGGGTTTTGGGCCAAGTTTGAGGTGGTAGAAGGTGGATCCATCTATTGAGAAGTAAGTGGTTGTTTTGGGAAAGCTGACAGTCCAGAGGTTGAAGTTTTTTTTTTTGGGATGTAATTTGAAGCATCTGTTGTCAATGTGTCCAAACATCTTGCAATTATGACAATAATATGGCCTTTGCTCCATTACAATTTTTTGCCAATAGCCATTGTTAGCAGTACCCAACAAAATTTCATCAATTTTAGGCAGAAGGTCTGGACAAGTTAAAAGTGGAAGCATCCAACTTCATGGGTCTTCTAAGGGCAGTGCCAATGGTAAAAAAACTTGGTGGTTGAAAAAGTGATGCTTCAATCCAGGCAGCTTAAACCATATAGGAACTATTGGAGGTTCCTTTGAAGGATCAAAATCAATGGTCCATTTCAGCAGTTTCATAGAGATGCCATCCAAAAAGAGAACTTGTTTAGCAAAAAGCCTTGCATAATCCTCTTCTTTTGCTAAATGAATCATTATATGCCTTCCATCCATTAGTCCAAGTTTCCAAGCACCAACCAGCTTTAAATAATCAAAATATTTCCTAATTTCATCCATTTTAGGATGACTGGACTAGAATTTACCCACCAGGGTAAATTTTTGAGCCTCAGCCAAATTGCTGATTTCCTGATAAGAGAAAACAACAACAACCATGCCTCCTTTTCTGCATAAAGATTTCACAAAGGGGAAGTCTCCTTTGCCAAAAGCAGCATCATGATATGCTTGAGGAAAGACAAGATTTTCAACATTTTGGAATGTTTCAAAACCTTTCCCCACCACATCAGGAAAAGTGGCTTTAAACCATTGGATTTTAGTTTCTTAATCAATGGGATTAGGGGAGGCCATTAAGAACAACAACAACAAACACAGGGGGGTCAACCAGAGAAATCGACCAATAGAACAATAACTGAAGAACTCAAAAGAAAATAGCAGTAAAAGAGAGACCTTCAAACCAGCTAAACACCTCCAGGAAACTAAGAAAAGATGGGGACAAACAAAAACACAGTCATGGAAGGTCAGTGAGAAGCAGGACAACACCATTTAGACAGAAACCCTAGCAGAGCTAGGGGAGCAGCCGCCACCATGAAGAACACATATAGCTTTATCTCTTATATATATATATATATATATATATATATATATATATATATATTAAAGGAGTACCAGAGACTCCCAACATGTTAAACTAAATTAAAGGGTGGGTTACAAAAGCTGTAGGGGGTTTGGTTCACAAAAAAAACTAAGGTCCACCCAAAAGGGGCCAAAGGCTCCCAAAAAAGAAAACAAAAAAGCAATTGTAGTCTGTCCAGAACCTTTCCCCATTCAACAGGGGCTGAAGAGAAGAAAGCAAAAGAAAAATCCAAAACAGCAAGGACCTAAGAAAATAAGAGCCCTTTCTAGGCAAGATATTTAGAAGAATCAACATTTGACACCCCTATCTAATATAAGGCAGATCAGACAGATCTGCATTAATCAGTCAGGACAGCTCCACAGGAGGGGTAGTATTCACTTTAGGCAACATAGACAGTGCACCTTGATGTGCAAGCCAATTAGCACATCAGTTACCCTCTATGAAGATATGATTCCAGATAATCTGTAAGTTGTGAGTCATTTTCATGTGATTAATTTGCTTAAAAGCTGGGAGAAGAAACCAAGGTGGGGAGATGTTATCCTTTAAGAGTTGGACTAGCCATGAGGAGTCCAGCTCCACAATTAGAAGGTTCCATCCTATAACAACAGCTGTTTGAAGAGCCCAGACCACAGCTATGGCTTCAACTTGCAAAGCATTTAAAGCATCAGTGGAAGATTGGAAAAATAGTAGGCATTCCCCAAAGTTATTTCTGAAAATCCCCCCAATACTAGCAGTGTGCCTTCTATAACTCCCATCAGTGATAATTTTGATCCAAGGATAAGAAGGTTTCTCCCAATGGAACAGCAGGAAATGTGATTTGGTAGAAGGAGAACTTTGAGTATTAAGGATTTGGGAGCACCCAGGAACTTTCATCTTATAACCCATGAGATTGATTATCTTAAGAGTATAGGCATAGCAGTTAATAACAATTTGTGTGGCACTTTGAGTTTTTCCCTCATATTTATTGCTATTTCTTGCCATCCATATGAACCATGTAGTAATAAAGGGGATTATTTCAGCATGGTTCTCTTTACAAACTATCCAGCAGTCAAGGAAGTTTCCACCTGTGTCTAAACCCCTTGAGTAACAGGATAAGAGAAAAATAGATGATTGAAGGATTCCTCATGTTGGCAGCAAAAATTACATCTTGAAGGTCCTTTTAAACCCTTGAGTTTAAGTATATCATTAGTGGGAATAATGTTATGAAAACATCTCCAAGTGAAGAAAGACATAAGGGGCTGAGATATTTCACTCACATGGCTTGACCCCAATCCTTGTGTTGTCAATTGTTTAATTGATAATATGCAAATTTGGCAAGAGAGGTATGAGGAGGATTTTTAGTCACAATTCTATCTGGTTTTTGTGGATTAACTGGGATCCTAAGGATTTGATACAATTGTTCAGGATTCATCATAGAAGCCAACATATCTTTATTCCAATGATGACTATTCCAACATAATTGAATAGGGGTGTTGATAGATGAGACCAGAGAGGTTGATGGCTCCAATTTACCATCAAGTAGCCAACTATCTAACCAAAAATCAATTTTTCCTTCTCCCACATCCCAGATAAAAAGGTCTTCAGCCACATTCCTGATACGTAGGAGTTCAGTCCAAATTTTAGAATCCGCAGGTTTTCTGCAGATAATTGTTGGATAAGAGTTCTTGCAATATTTTAACTTCATATGCTAAGCCCACAAAGACTTCTATTCTCTAAATTTGATCCAGAGTTTACAGTAAAAGATATCATGAAGTTGTTGGGAAGAATTCATACCAAGCCCCCCTGCTGCAAGATCAAGCAAAGCTTATCCTAACAAAACTAGTGAGCTTGTTTATGTTTTCCTTCCCACAAAAATTTGTTTAACATCACCTACAAGGTTGTTTGTGTGCCTTTTTTCATTTTCAGCATTTGCATAATATACATAGGGAAAGAACCCATGATACTTTTGATTAAGGTTAATCTTCCCCCCTATGATAGATAAGAGTTAGTCCATCAAGAGATTTGTTTGGAAATTTTAGAAACCACCTCATCAAATTGAGTTTGCTTCTTCCTGCCTTTACTTAATTGTACCCCAAGATAAACCAAATGGCTGGTAGCAGATTTAAATCCAGTGAAGTCTTTAACCCAGCTTTTGGCAGCATAATTAAGCTTTTTTCTAAAGATTAGTTGACATTTCTTTGAGTTTAGAGAGAGACTAAAAGTCTGTTGAAAAAAGTTCAGCAAGTTGACAACCTTCTTCACTGCTGGTTTTGAGGCCTTAGAAAACAGTACGAAGTCATCAGCATAGCATAAATGACTTATGGAAAAATTAACTTTATTAGAAAATCTGATATATTCCCTTTCAGAAAAAATTTGGTTAAGAAGCCTCAATAAGCAATCCATAGCCAAAATGAAAATGTAGGGAGAAAAAGGGTCCCCTTGTTTGATTCCCCTAGTAGCTTGGAGCTGCCCTTGAGAATTCTCATTAAGAAGAATGGTATAAGAATTATTATTTAGCCTTATGTGAATGCTTTTGCAGAAGGAATTTTGAAACCCCCTTACTTTGAGGACCTCTAAAATAAAATTCCATGTGATAGTATCATAAGCTTTAGAAATATCGAGCTTATATATAGGTTACCCCTCTGCAAGGCTTGTCAATGTCAAGAAAAAGTTCTTGTGTAAGTAGAACATTGTCAGCAATTTATCTGCCTGTAACAAAAGCAGATTGATTAGGAGAAATCATCCAAGATAAATGTGGTTTTAATCTAAAAACCAAAACTTTTCTTATAAGCTTAGACAACACAGTTGTAAAAGATATGGGGCAAAAATGATCCCAACCAAATTTTTTACCCCCCTTGGGAATTAAAGTTATGGTGGACTGAGCAAAGTAATCTGACATTTCCTCCCCCTTGAAGAAGGCCTGAACAACTTCCACAATATCAAATTTTACTACCTCCCAAGTTTTTTTGTAGAAGGTAGAAGTAAAACCATCTGCACCAGCCACTTTATCACCATTAATAGAACATAAAGCTTTCTAAATTTCTTCCTCAGTAGGAATAGAAGTTATGTCCAAGCAGTGAATTTCAGAGAATTTGCCATTAAGCAGACTAGGATCAAAGTTCTGAAGACTAGCCTCATGAGGTTCAAATAATAGAGTCTAAAAGTGATTTATATAATCTCTATGAATTAGATCAGCACCCTGAACCCAACTGACATTATTATTTTTAATATTCAAGATGGTGTTGGAGTGTCTTCTTTGTTTAATACAAGCATGCTCAAACCTTGTATTCCTATCCCCATCAACAAACTTTTAAATGGTTGCCTTTTGTTTATAGAATTCCTCCTCCCAATGAATAGCTTGAAGAAGAATAACATTAGTTAAGATCAGGTTTTGTTCATCAGAGAGCCCCATCTGTATGTTTAATTCAGTCTGCTTAACAGTAGCTTCAGCCTCTTCAACTTTTGCTGTAAGGTTGCCAAAATAGTTCCAATTCCAGGCTTTTAGCAATTTAGCAACCTTTTTTTGAATTTGCCATAATCTAATCTAAGTTGGACATGATAAAACATGTAGCCAAACAGACTTAATAAATGGAAGAAAATCAGGATGCTCCACCCATACATTAAAGAATTTGAATCTTGGTAATGAAGAAACAAGATTAGAGGATATAGAAATTAACAAAGGCCTATGATTATAACAAGTGTAAGGAAGATGGGAGACAATAGTCATAAAGTTGGTATCCTGCCAAGCTTGATTAACCAAGAACCTATCAATTCTCTCAAATAGTTTACCTCTCCTCCAAGTATCAAGAGGACCCAGATGTGGAAGTTCAGCAAGATCAGTGTTCCTGATGTTCTGATTGAAGAGTAACATTTGGTTGATATCCACAGGTTTCCCACCCCATTTTTCATTCAATCTAACTATACTGTTAAAATCTCCACCTATGATCCAAGGTCCATTAATAGAATATTTTAGATGTTGGATTTGTTGTCATAATGTAGCTTTATCACTAGCAGAACTCCCAACATAATTAAAGGTAGTCTCAACATGTNTGATCAAGTCAAAAAATGCGTCAAATTTAATTTTCATCAAATTTTTGGTTTGCGAACAACCGTTTTGGAAATTTATCATAGACTAATTAAATTGATTTGGATTCATTTGAAGATAGATTTTAGGGGTGTTTGAAATGATTTTGGAGGATTTGAGAATTTTTGATCCATGTGTGGCGTTTTGGTAATTTTGGTCGACTTTAACCAAAGTGGTCAAAAGGTTGATTTAAAGGCTCGAGGTGGCCTAGGAAGAAATTTGGAGTGAAACGACAGTGTTCGGGTATTTGGCTAATCTGATGGTTTTAGTTTTCATGCAGGGTGAGATCGTTGTTTAACATGCAAATTTGCAGGTATAAACAGTATGAAAGTACAAGAAGGACAATGCTAAAAACTGTAAAAGTGTACCTGACGAGTTTTCTCGTTCCACCAACTGAAACTCAAAATGCATGTCAGAGCATTTATGTATATAGAGCTGGAAAAATAAAGTTTTGGAAACCAACTCTATGTTGTATATTGGGGGTCCTTAAATTTTAAGGACAGTATTATTAAGTAAAACATATTAAGTTTAATAGATCCCTGAGGTATTCACCAGGTTAAGAGAAGGGAGCAGGTCCATGCAACATTTTTAATGTCTGGTAAAAGGCCTTGGGTTAATTTAAACTTTATTATGTTGCTTAGTAATTCATCCCAAAAACAACCTGATGTTCAGTGAATATTGATGTCTTGATTATTCCCAAGAATAAGGTAAATGTCATTTACCTTTTAATTTGAAAATTGGTAAAAGAGACAAATTAGTGTTATTAAGAACACTTTGCCAAATTTTAGTCCTAATTGGACTTGTGGTGTTTTAAAAGTGTTTTATTATGTTAATTTTTCTAATCCTCTTTTAACAAATGGATTTCAACTTAAGTTCACCACTAAGTCCTTAAGACCTAAGTGAATGTATTAAGTGTATGTATTGATTTTGAAAAGATTTAAAACTTTAAGTGGTCATTATCAAGATCATTTAAATATCATTTTTATTATCAAATAAGGGTTTGAAATCATTGATTTCCAAAGTTATACCCTTAAATTCAAAAGTCATTTTTATGCTAATGAAATTTCCAAAATTTTGATAATTATGGGAATTATCTTATAATTTGGCAAAGTGAAGTCGATTTCTATCAATTAAGCCCATTTTTTATTGCAAATTATCAAATGAGTTAATTAATATCAGAAATTACTCATTTCCCACTTTGATTAAGCCTAAATGTTCATTTAGGCCAAAATATCCAAAATTACAATTTTTCCCCTAAGAGTCCAAACTTTTATAATTTGTTAAATTAAAGTCAAATGGAATTGAAATTTTTATGTAGCCTTACTGATAGGTCAATTAAGACATCAGAGGAGAAAATGTGAATTTTCACAATTTAATTTAATTCATATAATTATTTTTATGCAAAAATATACATCTTCAAAGAAAATTCCAAAAGATGATCAAGACAATTCCTAATCACTTGAAAGACATCTTCAAATTTTTATATAAGCTAGCCCTAGACCAGAAAGTCATTTGGCCAAAATTTCATAATTTTTTGAATTTTCTGTGATTTGTTAAAATTGTTTGAAATTTTGGGGATTTTAATAAAAATAAAATATTTTAATTTATTAAAAAATATGTTTTATACTTTTCGAAAATTTCTCTAAAGTTAGGAAACCCACAAAAATTTATTTTGTATTTTCCTGATTTTTATTTGATTTTTTAGAATAATTTTGGTGAAAATTCTATTTTGAAGCCTTAAAAATCATTTTAAGGTTTTAAAATTAGATATCTTTATTTTTAGACCTTAGAAAAATATTCCAATGATTCATAAGTGTTTAGGAAATAATTTGGAACATTTTCATGAATTTAATATTTTATGATTTTTTTATTATTTTGAATTATTAAAAATAATTAAAAATAACCTAAAAATCAAATTTTTATTTTGAAAATTTTTTTATTTTTATTAAATCCCCCTGATATCAGAGAACTCAAAAAACTAAGTTTGGTAATTTTAGTTACATTTTAATTTTTAAAAATCATTTAATTTTCAAATGTGATGGTCACTTTCAAAAATCAATTAAAAATACTAAATGATCTCAAAATGACTTGAAATTTTAAAGGTAAATTCTCTGACTTATGAGCCACAGTGGAGAACAAAAATCAAGTGATTTTGATCTCTGTGTGCTTCAGATTATATGTTTTAAGAAAATTAGAGTTTGCTTAAAATAGTGACGTTTTAATTCTTAAAAACTATGAAATTATTTCCTAAGACTACTCTATCCATAGGAAAATTACATAAATTTTTGTAGAATTTTCTAAGCCACATACAATTTTCTATAATTATTTGAATAGAAAATAAATAAAAACTTAGAAAATTAAGATCTCCGTCTAGAGATTTCCTATGTCTTTGGAAAAATGCTCAAATTGTGCACCTAGACAGAGGCAACAACATATAAAAATTTGGGGTCAAGGTGATAATCCAATATGAATGGAGAATTGAAAAACCCCTAACCCTAATTCATTTTTTAAAAATAATTTATGCATCAAATTAATGTGAAAACAATTCCACATGGTTCTCCTCTGTTCATTAAGCAAGGGGGTCTTTTTATTTTATATTTATAAATTTTGTATACAAAGATATGGATTTTTGAATTTTAAGAGCTATTTTCTGAATTTATTAAATATCCTATTTATTTATTCAAATCACGGGCTGGCTGGATCCTCGGATCCGTCGAAAAGCCACGTGGCATGCTCCTATTCGACGCCACCTTCCGAGTCAGCTACCACGCATCCCGCAGTTTCGTTCCAGATGATCATCCGGCTTGATCTTCGCCGTCCATTCAATACACGCGAAGATTGACGACATCCGTTCATCGTCCCCGATGGCCTTAACCGAGAGCCGTCCATTTTAAAATCTTAATATCTCTCTCNTCAAGCATTTAAGGGAAGAGATTGAAGCATGCATAGGCTATAGGATAATAATTTTTTTAATATATATTATATTATATTATATTAATAGGAATATAAAATAATAATAATAATAATAATAATAATAATAATAATAATAATAATATCGTTCTCCCATGAACATCCCTCCTAGGTAAAATTGACATTCTGGACACGCTCGTGCGGTCCACTTCATCATTCGGGGTCGTTCGGACCATTTTTTCTGCGATCGAGTCAAAAAATGCGTCAAATTTAATTTTCGTCGAATTTTTGGTTCACGATCAACCGTTTTGGAAATTGATCATTGACTAATTAAATTGATTTGAATTCATTTGAAGATAGATTTTAGGGGTGTTTGAAATGATTTTGAAGGATTTGAGAATTTTTGATCCATGTGTGGTGTTTTGGTAATTTTGGTCGACTTTGACCAAAGTGGTCAAAAGGTTGATTTAAAGGCTCGAGGTGATCTAGGAAGAAATTTGGAGTGAAACGACAGTGTTCGGGGTCATTTTCGATCAATGTGGAAGGTTTTATGATCCCTGAAGCTGTTTTTAAGTATTCGTTATTTTGGTGTCGAGGTGTGAAAAAGTTGTCTGAAAGTATGGAAATATTACAGTCAAAACTCTAAGGAAGGCATAATGAATGATTTAGTGTGATTTTTAGGATTTATTGGTGACTCTAGGAAGTTTTGGGAAATTGGGTATTTTGTGGGTCGAGGGGTATTTCAGTATTTTTTGGGAAAATTGGGTATTTTTACAATTTTTGGGTTTCAAATAGTCTAAATGATAACATCAAATGGTTTGAAGTGGATTTTGTGATTCAATGACAGTTTTGGGGAATTTTGAAGGTATTTTAGGGGAAACTGGGTTCAAATAATTTTTGTCAGTCTCATGGGTGTAATGATTGTAACATTGTGATTTGAAAATGCAATGTTTATGATGATCATGATGATTATGAATGATGATGCAATGTATTGAAGTCAAAAAAAAAGGTGTAAAACAGTGCAAGGCTTTCTTATGGTCCAAAGGTCTTACAAAAATTCTCATCAGGGTTCCCTTATGTAATCTCTAATCTTTGTTTTAAAGATTATTGATCACATATAGAACCAACATAGAGAATAGAGATTTGGTTAAAATGTCTGAGGAGAAGGTGGGTACCATTTTTAAGATGCTAAGATAGTCATTAGGAAAGTCCTAAAGCTAGATCTTAGTCACTAAAGGAAAGACCCAAAACCCTCACCCAAAAGTGAGGTCAACAGTCTCCAAAGGTCGCTTCTTTAAAAGTAAATCTACTGGAAGTTGTTAATATTTCATATGGGAAGAAAGAGTTGACCTCCACCAGTAAAGATGAACAACAAAAAAGAAATTTAATACAAAGTATATCATCAGAAAAGGATATAAGGATGATGATGGAATAGTAGGTAATCAAGAATTTTGACGAGACAGGAAACCCCCAACATCATGTGGCACACTTTCGCGCAAATTGTTGCAATGCAGTGGGCAAAGAAGCACTTTTATTTCAACAGTTTGTGAGCAACAGATCCCCACTACTTAAAGCTTTTGCACAGTATAGCAATAGTTCTGATGGTATTTTTCACTTATATTTCCTTATTTTACAACAAAACCAAAAACTTGATCCTGAAGAAAAATAAGAATTTAACTTTCTAATTTATATATATTTAGATTGGGATACTACGCAAGTATACGTATCGTTATTAAGTAATATAAGACTTTTTTACTTAAGACCTGAATATCAAACCCACAAGGAAGATTATGCAATATGCACTTTTTAGAAAGTTTTTCTATTTTTAAAAGATAATTACTTAAACTAAAAATATTTTTTGTAGGAATTTAAAATTTAAATATTTTTGGTATTTTTGATATTTTAACGAAACAGTAACAACTTAAAAAGATAACTAAAGTTTTTGTAAAAGAAAAGAACTTAATATGAAAATATCTTTCTTCTTGTCATGAATTAGTAATAAGTATAGGAATTCTGTTGTGAAAGTATGCAAATTGTGTTGTACTAAAGAGGAGCAATAATATTCTTTACCCTTACTATAAATGTTATAAGGAACATTGGCTAATTTAATGTTTGAATAGTTTTGAAGACCGGCTAGGCAGGGAAGATACTAGCTCTCACTCTAGAGTTTCCTTAATTCCCTCCACCTGGGGGCTAACATTCTCATATCAGAAACTAAAACAATAAACCAAGTTGGGGGCTTTAACCTGTCACTTTAAAGTCCTCTAACTCTACACTTCAAAAATTATTTCCCTATTTATTTGCACTAAATCATATGAATTACATTCTCATTCATATAAACCAATAAACCAAGTTGGGGGCTTTAACCTATCACTTTAAAGTCCTCTAACTCTACACCCTTCAAAATTATTTCTCTATTTATTTTCACTTAATCATATGAATTACATTCTCATTTATACAACCTCATGTGATTCTTCTATTTCCCTATTTATTTGCACTCAATCATATGAACTACATTCTTACTCATACAACCTCATGTGATTCTTTCCTATTTATTTGCACTAAATTATATGAACTACATTCTCATTCATACAACCTCATGGGATTCTTTCCAATTGTTGACTGACATAAGAATTACATTTTCATTCATACAACCTCATGTGATTCTTTCCAATTATTGACTGAGACAATACATACTTCTCATTTAGACAACCTCATGTGATTCTTTCCAATTGTTGACTGAGACAATACCAACCAGGTACTTACATGTTCACATGATAAATTTTAACATTTGGATTGGCCAAATCAAGAAGTAAATGAAGTGCATGAATTTAAATCATCACAAGTTCTTCCAACATTAAAGATTAAAACTCTTCAAAACTTTCATCCAAAACTTAATTACTTATCATTTTAAGAAGAAAGATAAAGAAAACTACACAGAGTCCATGGAAAAAATAAAACCACACTTTAGTTTAAAAGAAGAAATCATTGTCAAACCAACAACAAGTCTCCAATGAAACCAAATTAGTCTAAAATAAAAAGAAAAAAAACTTATCTCAAGTCCTCCACCAAACTCTTGAAGTTCCTTTGAATTTCTTTTCTTTTACAATCACTCAAGACAAAATAACAAAAAGGATAAAGTAAATAAAAAGTGGCTCCTGAAAATCTCTCCTAACTAACTCCCCAGAGAAGAACTTTTAAAACTTGCCAATATTTTCAGGACTCACACTTTTTCAAACCTTTTCAGGACTCTTTTCTAAGTCCTCTCTTTTTTCTTTTATAGTTTTTCAAGAGGTGCCTTGGGATCTCTTGAAAATATGTCTTGATTCAATGTATTTGCCTAAGAGATGCATCCTTTCATGAAAATTTTCATCCATGGTGGTTACAACTACCTATTAAGCCAAAGGGTGCCTCAAAAACCTCTTTGAAATTCGTGAAAGTTGAATTTACTCATCTAGTAACTGCCACTGGTGCTTAAGCACAGGGTCTTAGCGCTTAGGCACGATCTTCTTTATTTAACTGACGCTTAAGTGCCAGATCTGGCGCTTAGGCGCCAAAAACTCTTTTGTACAATTTTTCACCTTTTTGCTCCAAATTTGATCCTTTTTCACTCCTTTAAGCATTTTTTCCATTTTTACTTGTAACACAAAAATACCTTCCATTAAATAACAATATCTCAAAAATAGGTATATTTGCCACCCAATATCTTCTAGATGAGATGTAATTCAAGCACCTTAGTCTCTAATACATATATAGTATTCTCCATCTTGTTGATCTTCTCCGATATCCCTTCAATACTAATGGCTAAGAAACCACTATACATCTCCTGTGCACTTTGACTAATGAACTTCTTTCTCATGGCTTCTTCCTTCTTCTTCAAATCCATCTCCCATGAAGAAATTTTCTCTAAATCTCTCTCTTTCTTAGACTTTTAGGGATAAAAATAATGCGGGGTGAAATTCCTTCACAAACCCTTTCTATTTATAGGCCTAATTTCCCTCATAACTTCTAGACACGACTAGAAACTACCAAGACAAATTTATTCCAACTAAATTGCAGTTACACTTTCTGGAAATCGATATTTGCACATGTGATTAAATTGCCGCACTTAACCGCCAGTGCAAATTTTACACCAGTCAACTTAACGTCCAAATTCTCATTCTAATATGTCTAGGTCACTAAATAAAGTCTAAAAATCATTACTAGCACATTATAAACTAAAAATACTATCCCAAATTTTCTAATCAGACTCAAAACAACAATCAAAGCAAAAAGATACTGATAATTAAGGGTTGCCTCCCACAAAGTGCTTGGTTTTACGTCGTCAGCATGACGTAACCAGTGTTCATTCTGGTTGACCCAACATCATTCCATCATTATCTTTATGCTGATCCCTTATATAATAAGGTTTCAGTCTATGTCCATTTACTTTAAAATTTTTTTCAGAATTAGGATCTTTAATATCCTTAGCTCCATAAGGATAAACTTTTATCAAAACAAATGGGCTCATCCACTTGGACTTAAGTTTGTCAGGAAATAATATTAACCTTGCATTATATAGCAAAACTTGTTGCCCTGGCTGAAAATTTTTAGTAAGAATCCTTCAATCATGCCACATTTTCAACTTTTCTTTATAATTCATAGCACTCTCCTAAGATTCATTCCTTATCTCTTCAAGCTCATTTAATTATAACAATCTTTTCTCACCAGCATCCTTTATCTCTTCAAGTTCATTTAATTGCAATAATCTTTTCTCACCAGCATCTTTCAAATTATAAATTAACTCTTTAATAGCCCAATATGCTTTATGCTCATATATAACTGGTAAGTGACAAGCATTCCCAAATATTAGCCTATATGGGGACATTCCTATAGGAGTTCTATATGCAGTCCTATAAGCACCGACCAATCCATTTTGTTTGGATTCACATATTTTTCGCATAATTCTTTTAATTTCTAGATTGGATAATTCAGCCAAACCACTTGTCTGAGGATGATAAGCATATAAGCCCACAAAGCATAGTCAAGTTTGACTGACCAATCCATTTTTGTTGGATTCACAGATCATACATTCTTTTAATTTCCTAATAGGATAATTCAGCCAAACCACTTGTCTGAGGATGATAAGCAGTAGCAATCCTATGATTTATATGACATTTCTTTAATAACTTCTCCATAATGACATTTCTGAAATGACTTCCCCCATAGTAATGATAACTCTCAGCATCCCAAATCTACAAAATATGTTCATTTTTAAAAATTTTGTAACACTTTGAGCTTCACATCGAGATAAAGCAACAGATTCTATCCATTTGGATACATAGTCCACTGGTAACAAAATATATAAATTTGTGAAAGATGGTATAAGTGGTCCTAGGAAATCTAATCCCCAAACATCAAATATTTCAACTTCTAGCATATAATTGAGGGGCATCTCATTTCTTCTAGAAATATTGCTTACTCTTTGACATCTTTCACAAGTTTTGATATAAGCATTAACATCTCTAAAAATAGTAAGCCAATAAAATCTAGATTGTAGAATTTTGCATGCTGTTTTAGCAACACCAAAATGTCCCCCAAAATCAGAATTATGACATTTTTGAATAACTTTAGAAGTTTCTTCTAATGGTACACATCTTCGAATGATTAGATCCTTTCCTTGTTTACATAAATATAATAATTTCATAAGTGGTGCTTAGGCGCCTGCCTCTCAGGTTGGCACGCGCTTAAGTGCAAGATGTGGCGCTTAGCCTCCAGTGGACAATTTTTGAAAATTTAATTTTAAATAAAATGCACTATTAGCCTAAGTAAACCACCCCTAAATGGTCTCATAGCACTTAAATGACTATTTTTATTTCATATAACTCCCTTCTCTCTCAAAATTCTCCATAATAATTAATTCAATTTGAGGCTAAAAATAACACAAATTTTCATAAGAACAAACTTATATTAATTTACAAATAAGTACAAAGACATTTAACACTTAGTTCTCTCTCCAAATAGTTTTGGATGAGAAAATTTTCCTAAGTACAAAACATTTAACACACATTTACAATTAAGCACATAAGTGACACAAACACTAAACACAAGACATAAAGACTAACATACTTAAGAACATGACTCCAAACACACAATTCCTAACACTTAACTTAGTGCCACTCTTCATTAGAAGGAACAAATTCTTGTCTCTCAGTAGTCTCTCCAAGAATATAGAGTTGAGAAAACGGACGGTGGTGACGAGCTCTAATACTATCATCTTCGATCCACTTTTGCATAAGGAACATCGCCTTATTCACTTCCTCTACATAACTGGTATGTCTGAATTTCATCTTAAGTTGCCACCCAATATGTTCTTGATGAGCATGCAATTCAAGCACCTTAGTCTCTAATACAGATATAATATTCTTCATCTTGTTGATCTTCTCCGATATCCCTTTAATACTAACGGCTAAGAAAACGTTATAAATCTCCTGTGCAGTTTGACTAATGAACTTCTTTCTCATGGCTTCTTCCTTCTTCTTCAAATCCTTCTCCCATGAATAAATTTTCTCTAATTCTCTCTCTTTCTTAGACTTTTAGGGCTAAAAGTAATCCGGGGTGAAATTCCTTCACAAACCCCTTCTATTTATAGGCCTAATTCCCCCTCATAACTTCTAAGCATGATTAGAAAGCGCCAAGACACGTTTAGTCTAACTAAATTGAAGTTACACCTTCTAGAAATCAATATTTGCACATGTGATTAAATTACCGTGCGCATAAGCGCCAGTGCACATTTTTGCACCAGTCAACTTAACGTCCAAATTCTCATTCTAACATGTCTAGTTCGCTAAATAAAGTCTAAAAATCATTATTAGCACATAATAAACTCAAAAATACTACCTCAAATTTCTTAATCAGACTCAAAACAACAATCAAAGCAAAAATACACTAATAACTGTGTTGCCTCCCACAGAGCGCTTGGTTTTACGTCGTCAGCCTGACGTAACCAGTGCTCATTCTGGTTGACCCAACATTATTCTATCATTATATTTATGCTGATCCCATATATAATAAGGTTTCATTCTACGTCCATTTACTTTAAAAATTTCTCATAATTAGGATCTTTAATATCCACAGCTCCATAAGGATAAACTTTTATCACAACAAATGAGTCCATCCACCTAGACTTAAGTTTGCCTGGAAATAATCTTAACCTTGCATTATATAGCAAAATTTGTTGCCCTGACTGAAAATTTTTAGTAGGAGTTTAGTTTGCCGGGAAATAATCTTAAACTTGCATTATATAGAAAAACTTGTTGCCCTGGCTAAAAATTTTTAGTAAGAATCTTTCGATCATGCCACATTTTGATCTTTTCCTTATAAATCTTAGCACTCTCATAAGATTCATTCCTTATCTCTTCAAGCTCATTTTAATTGTAACAATCTTTTCTCACCAGCAACTTTTAAATTATAATTTAAGTCTTTAATAGCCTAGTATGCTTTATGCTCAAGTTCAACTAATAAGTGGCAAGCTTTCCCAAATATTAGCCTATATGGGGACATTCCTATAGGAGTTCTATTTGCAGTCCTATAAGCCCACAAAGCATAGTCAAGTTTGACTGACCAATCCATTTTTGTTGGATTCACAAATTTTTCCATAATTCTCTTAATTTCACGATAGGATAATTGAACCAAACCACTTGTCTGAGGATGATAAACAGTAGCAATCCTATGATTTATATGATATTTCTTTAATAACTTTTCCAAATGGTTTTCTGAAATGATTTCCCCATCAGTAATGATAACTCTCGGCATCCCAAATTTATAAAATATGTTTGTTTTCAAAAATTTTGCAACACTTTGAGCTTCACATCGAGGTAAAGCAATAACTTCTATCCATTTGGATACATAGTCCACTTCTAACATAATATATAAATTTGTGAAAGATGGTATAAGTGGACCCATTAAATTTAATCCCCAAACATCAAATATTTCAACTTCTAGTATATAATTGAGGTGCATCTCATTTCTTCTAGAAATATTGCCTACTCTTTGACATCTATCACAAGTTTTGATATAAGCATTTAACATCTCTAAAAGTATTGCCTACTCTTTGACATCTATCACAAGTTTTGATATAAGCATTAACATCTCTAAAAATTTTGTAGGCCATAAAATCCAAATTTAAAATTTTGTATGTTGTTTTATCAACACCAAAATGTCCCCCAAAATCAGAATTATGACATTTTTGGATAATTTCATAAGTTTCTTCTACATCAAAATGTCCCCCAAAATCAGAATTATGACATTTTTGGATAATCTCATAAGTTTCTTCTAATTATGTTGTTTTATCAACACCAAATGTCCCCCAAAATCAGAATTATGACATTTTTGGATAATTTCATAAGTTTCTTCTAATGTCCAAAATTAGAATTATGACATTTTTGGATAATCTCATAAGTTTCTTCTAATGGTACACATCTTCAACACCAAAATGTCCCCAAAAATTATGAATTATGACATTTTTGGATAATTTCATAAGTTTCTTCTAATGTTACACATCTTCAAATAATTTATAATTTCATAAGTTTCTTCTAATGGTACACATCTTTGAATAATTAAATCCTTTCCTTATTTATTAATTTCATAAGTTTCTTCTACATCAAAATGTCCCCCAAAATCAGAATTATGACATTTTTGGATAATCTCATAAGTTTCTTCTAATTATGTTGTTTTATCAACACCAAATGTCCCCCAAAATCAGAATTATGACATTTTTGGATAATTTCATAAGTTTCTTCTAATGTCCAAAATTAGAATTATGACATTTTTGGATAATCTCATAAGTTTCTTCTAATGGTACACATCTTCAACACCAAAATGTCCCACAAAATTAGAATTATGACATTTTTGGATAATCTCATAAGTTTCTTCTAATGGTACACATCTTCACAAAATCAGAATTATTACATTTTTGGATAATTTCATAAGTTTCTTCTAATGGTACACATCTTCGAATAATCAGATCCTTCCCTTATTTTATATAAAATCGGTCATAAAAAAAGAAAAGTCTTAGCTTCAGAAATAAATTTCCTCATTTGTTGGTATGTCATTCCATAGAGTTTAATATCACTAACAATATAGTTCATAATGTCGGCATACCACGGAACACACCAGTCATTTACAATGAACAATTTTTCATTTGGAAAATGTTCATTGGTTTCTTTTTCAAAACAAAGTGGATTTTCTAATTCAAACCTAGACAAATGATCGACAATTTGATTTTTAGTTCCCTTCCGATCTATTATTTAAAAATCAAACTCTTGTAAAAGAAGAATCTGTCTTATAAGTCTCGGTTTAATATCCTTCTTTTTCATTTAGTACTTAATAGTAGAATGATCTGTATGCACTATATAATGAGTTCCAATCAAATATGATCTAAATTTATTAAAGAAATATACTATTGCTAATAACTCTTTTTCAGTTGAAATATAATTAATTTGAGTTTCATTAAAAGTTTTACTAGCATAGTAAATAACTTTGAAAATCTTATCACATCTTTGTTCTAAGACAACTTCAATAGCATAATCACTTGCATCACAGATAAATTCAAAATGTTTTTCCCAATTTAATGAAACTATAATTGGTGCAGTGATTAATTTTTCTTTTAATAGTTTAAAAGCTTTTAGGCATTCCTCATTAAAATTGAAAATTGCATCTTTCTCTAGTAAATGGCATAAAGGCTTAGCAATCTTAGAAAAGTCCTTAATATATCGCTTGTAGAATCTAGCATGTTCTAAAAAACTCCTAATTTCCCTTACATTTGTTGGATAAGGTAAATTAGCAATCACTTGAGATTTAGCAGGATATACTTCCATACCATTTTCTGATATTTGATGACCTAACACAATTCCTTCTGCTACCATAAATTAACATTTTTTCCAGTTAAGGGCTAAATTTGTTTCTTCACAATGCTTAAGAACTTTAAATAAATGTTCTAAATATGAGTCAAATGAAATTCCAAACACTAAAAAGTCATCCATAAAGACTTCAATCCCTTTTTCAATTAAATCACAAAAAAATTCCATCATACATCTTTGAAATGTAGCAGGGGCATTACATAAACCAAAGGGCATTCTTCTAAAACAAAAGTATCATGGACTAGTAAATGTTGTTTTCACTTGATCCTCAAGAGATATTTGAATTCGGTGATAACAGGTATATCCATCCAGAAAACAAAAGTATTTGTGCCTAGGTAGTCTATCCAGCATTTGATCTAGAAAGGGTAGTGGAAAATGATATTTCTTAGTGACAAGATTTAATTTTCTATAATAAATGCATATTCGCCACCCTGTAACTTTTCTAATAGGTATTAACTCATTATGCTCATTCACAGTCACAAATAAGTAAATAATTCTAGCATCTAACCACTTTAAAATTTCTTTCTTAACAACCTCTTTCATAACAGGATTTAATCTCCATTTTGGATCAACCCTGGGTTTGCAGTTTTCTTCCAGATTAATTCTATGCATACAAATTGAAGGACTGATTCCTTTAATATCAGTAATTGTCCATCCGAAAGCATTCTTAAAATTTTTCAGAATTCTCATCAGCTTTTCTTCTTCTTCCTTTGTTAACTTTGAGGAAATTATAACCGGTAGAGTAGAGGAATCTCATAAAAAGGCATATTTTAAATGTTCAGGAAGTAATTTCAACTCAAGTTATGGAGGTTTTTCAATAGATGGACAAAATGATTTATCTTTGTCTATCGTGTCCAAAATTTCAAAACTTTCTTGAACATAACTTGAAATTTTTGTCTATCGTGTCCAAAATTTCAAAACTTTCTTGAACATAACTTGAATCTTCCTTAAAAACTTACACATTGATCTAATTCCTCTTCTTGCTCGTGTTCCAAACATTTTTCGTCAACTTTTACTTCATAAGTAGTCTTGAAATGACATTCACTGAGATATCTTATAACATCCATTCTATAACATTCATCATCTTTACCTTTGTAGGGTATTTCATTGATTTTGAAATGTTAAAAGCAACATTTTGATCATTGACGCGTATTGTTAATTTCCTTTTCTGCACATCTATCATTGCTCTTCCTGTGGCTAGGAAAGGTCTCCCAAAAATGATAGGCTTCTCTTTATCTTCTTCTATATCTAGCACAATGAAATCAACAGAAAATATAAATTGATCCACTTTCACTAGGTCATCTTCTAGAACTCCTTTAGGATAGGTTATTGAATGATCTGCTAACTGCGGTGTTACAGCAATAGGGGTTATTTCTTGTAATCCCAATCTTTAAAATATTGATAATGGTATAAGGTTAATGTTTGCACCTAAATCACATAATGCTTTCCCATAAAATTTGTCTCCTATTGCACAAGGAATTGTAAGGCTACCAGGATCTTTAAGCTTTTCAGGAATTTTCTTCTGAATTATGGCACTGCACTCCTCATTAAGTGCAACAACCTCATTATCTTTAAACTTCCTTTTTCTATTGAGAATATCCTTCATAAACTTTACATAGCTTGGCATTTTTTCTAAGGCTTCAGCAAATGGAATATTGATTGTAAGCTTCTTAAATATTTCCAGAAATTTTGAAAATTGCTTATCCAACTGCTGTTGTTGAAGTCTCTAAGGAAATGGAGGTGGTGTTTTTTCTAAATCAATTTTTGGTGGAGAAATAGGTCTTTCGGAATCTTTTGGAGCGTCCTCTTTTGATTCTTCAATTTCTTCTCTCTCTACTTCAATCTCTTTTTTAACCCCACCTTCCAACTCTCTTCCACTTCTAAGTTGTACGACTTTAACTTGCCTCTTTATTTTGGTCTTTTGGATTTGATTCAGTATTACTAGGAAGTGTTCCTTGGGATCTATTACTTAATGAACTTGCAATTTGCCCAAGTTGATTCTCAAAATTTCTAATTGTAGCTCCTTGACTTTGTAATTGATTACCCATTTGTAACAAATATTTCTAATTGTAGCTCCTTGACTTTATAACTGATTTCCCATTTGTAACACCACTTCTTCTATAGACAACTTCTTCTCCTTAAATAATGTATTACCGTTGAAACATGGAGGATAAGTAGATCTATAATTATTATCCCTTGGTTGTTCCAGTTTCCCAATGGGTTTACTTGGTTGTTCCCCCATTGCTGATTATTATAAACCGACTTGTTATTCCAATTAAAGTTGGGATGGTTCTTCCAACCTTGGTTATAATAATTGGAATTTGGGTTATTTTGATTATTATTTATGGCATTCAACGTTTCTAATGATGCTCGAGAATTTATCATTTGGCCTAATGAGTTCTCTTCAATCATGGAAATTTGTTGAGAAAAATTCATTCCAAATTGGTCTAAATTCCTTGAAATTGTAGCAACTTGATTTGATAGCATAGTAAATGCATCATTTTCATGAATGTTGGCTACTTTTTAGGATTTACCCTCTCAGAAGGCCGTTAAAAATTATTGGTAGCCATCTCTTCAATTAAAGGATAAGCATCATGAAATGGTTTTGGCATCAATGAGCCACCAACAACGACATCGATAATAGATCTACGAGAACCAATTAATCCATTATAAAAGGTTTGAATTATTAACCAATCTGGTATAACATTGTGTGGACACTTCTTAAGAGTTCTTTAAATCATTCTCATGCTTCATAAATAGATTCCCCTTCAAACTGATTAAAAGATGTAATATCATTTCTAAGCTTTGCAGTTTTTGATGATGAAAAATTTTTAGCAAGAAAATTTTGTGCTAAATCACCCCAAGTTATGATAGATCCAGGTGCTAACGAATTCAACAACGTCTTAGCTTTATCCCTCAGTGAGAAAGGAAATAACCTAAGTCTTATGACATCATCTAAAATTAAATTGTATTTAAATGTAGCACACAATTCTAGAAAATTGGTAAGATGTAAATTTGGATCTTCAGTTGATGCCCCCCAAACTGATTATTTTATACCATTTGGATAATAGCAGGTTTAAGCTCAAATGAATTAGCCACTTAAACTGATTATTTGATAGTAGATTTAAGCTCAAATTAATTAGCCACTACAGTAAGTTTTTGAATACTATAATGAAGTTCATCATTTGGATAATAGCAGATTTAAGCTCAAATGAATTAGCCACTACAGTAGGTTTTTGAATACTACAACGAAGTTCATCTACAGTAGGGTTGGCATAATCTAGTAAAGCTCTAAACTCTTGTTGAATTTCAGCATTTTGATTATTTTGGTTTGTCATTTCTATAAATTTTTTTTGATTTTCAAGATTTTTAATATTTTTTGATTTTTCTGATTTTTCTAATAGTTCTTTCTAATTTAGAATCATAGGGAACTAGTCCTTCAGAACTTGAACTATGCATACACTAACATAAAATAAAATAAATAAAACATACAAAATAATATAAAATATTTAAAGTTTAAATAAGACTTTCTAAAAGTAGAATTTTACTTAATTTTCTTCCCCGACAATGGCGCCAAAAACTTGATACACGGAGGCTAATGGTTATGCACAGTATAGCAATAGTTTTGATGGTATTTTTTACTTATATTTTCTTATTTTACGACAAAACCATAAACTTGATCCTCAAGAAAAATAAGAATCTAACTTTTTAATTTACATACATACATACATATATATATATATATATATTAGGATACTATGCAAGTAAACATATCGTTATCAAGTAATATATGACTTTTTGATTAAGAACTGAATATCAAACTCACGGGGAAGATTATGCAATATGTACTTTTTAAAAAGATTTTCTATTTTTAAAAAGATAATTACTTAAACTAAAAATGATTTTTGTAGAAATTTAAAATTTAAATATTTTTGGTATTTTTGATATTTTAACAAAATAGTAAGAACTTAAAAAGATAACTAAAGTTTTTGTAGAAGAAAAGTACTTAATATTAAAATATCTTTTTTTTTTTATCATGAATCAGTAATAAGTATAGGAATTCTTTTGTAGAAGTATGCAAATTGTGTTGTGCCAAATAGGAGCAATAATATTCTTTACCCTTACTAGAAATGCTATAAAGAACATTGGCTAATTTAAAGTTTGAATAATTTTGAAGATCAGCTAGGCAGGGAAGATAATATCTCTCACTCTAGAGTTTGCTCGATTCCCTACACCTGGGGGCTAACATTCTTGTATCAAAACCTAAAACAATAAACCAAGTTGGGGGCTTTAACTTGTCACTTTAAAGTTCTCTAACTCTACACCCATCAATGAATATTTCCCTATTTATTTGCACTCAATCATATGAACTACATTCTCATTCATACAACCTCATGTGATTCTTTCCAATTGTTGACTGAGACAATACCAGCC
>JXCR01081432.1:0-49504 GCA_002079205.1 Phalaenopsis hybrid cultivar
GCATCAAGTTTTTGGCGTCATTGCCGAGGGTTTAAATCTTCTAGTAGTGGTGTTAAATTCTTATATTTTTAGGTATATAAAATGTCGTTGTCAATTTTTTAGCGTCGTTGCCGGGAAGCTTCGGTAAGAACTTTAGGAGAATTTTAGTTGAATTAATTAGGCTTAGACTTGGAAAACTGTACTGTCGTAAAAACTGTTTTGTGTGAAAAGTGTTTTTGTATGAAAAAGTGTTGAAAAAAAAATTATTTTTATGAAAAATAAGGTGTTCGTGAAAATGTATTGTTGTGCTAAATATATTTCATATGTTATTTGTTTAATTGTTAATGTATTGTTTGTTGTGTTGCGTATGTGAAATAAAGGATCTGCAGGACTTGTGCCTTATGATCCCGGGTTTGAAAAAAAGAAAAAAATAAAAATACAAAGTGGACTCGAAAAACTAGAAATGGAAATGGAAAACTTTCAAAATAATAACTTGGAAAATCATCAACTTCGATTGAGGGATTACAAGATTTGCACTTAGCAAATGAGCCATATCCATGTGACTCTATTGTTGCAAGGATCTTCATCTTATTAAGGTACAAGCAAAGCTAGGAGACTCCAGAAATTGGAAATTTTGCTAAAGGTCAGAACTCAGGTACAAGATTTGTTTATCTAAGAGGTTAGGGAAGGCAAGAGTAATTTCTGGTTAGATAATTGGCTCATTGATGGTAGAGTTGCAGATTCTCACAATTATCACGCCTTTGAATTCTCCTTAGTATCTGACTGTTGGAGGGGACAACAATGGGATCTTCCTAAACTCTCCAACATTTTCAACTCTGAAACCATAAAAAAGATTCTTAACATTCCAGTAGATCCTAGCAGGAAGGATAAACTTATCACTAAAAATGTTTCTTATCAGCCCCTCACTAAATATATCTATCACTCCTCTTGCAAATGGAAAGTTAGTAATTGGGGTAAATCTCTTTAGAACAAAGTCCTAAGACCCACATTTTCTTTCTTTTCCTGAAGAAAGCCCAGGAAAATCCTCCCTACTTATGACATATTTAAATTGAAGTTGATTAGAGGCCCTTCTAGATGCTACTTATTCCATCAAGAAGAATAAACACTTGACCACTTGATCATGTCTTGCAATGTTGACATATCTATGTAGGAAAAAGCTTTGCAGTATGAAAATACATAGTTAAAATATTTGCATTGGGTATGTATTGAGAAGTGATGGAAGGAGTGGAGGACATATAAAGATGAGTATATTATGTTTATCATTGCATTGTTCATGTGGATGGCCCAAAACAATACCATTCAAGACAATAAAAACACTTCTGCTTAGCAAATCAACAGCAATTGTACTGCTTATCTTCACATTCTCAGGGAGCTTCTCTATCACAATTCACAAGACAAACTTGATTTTAAAGCTATTCAGCTAATTCTTTGGAGGAAACCTTTTTCACCTTGGCATAAAGTCAACACTAATGGTAGTTTTTAAGCCAAAGTTGTTGAAATTGGTGGAATATGTAGAAATCGTGAAGGTAAATGCTTGTGGTCTTACAAAGCTCTAGTTTATATTCAGAATGCTTTGGATACTAAAGTTGTGGCTGTTTTTTGGGGCTAAAATTGGCAGTTACTCAAGATCTAAAATATTTACATTTTGAGCTAGATCCCTTACACCTTATTCAGATTCCTAAACCAAGAAATCCAGATTCCATGGTTCCTGTATATCTGGATTAGAGAAATCCTATTTCTGGCTGCCTCAATCTCTGTCATTTGGACCCACATTTCTACGGAAGGTAATAGGGCTGCCAGCTGGCTGGCTATGGATGGTAGTCAATCTGAGTCAATTGTCTGTAGCAAGTTTCCTTGCAGCAATTTAATTGTTTTGCTCAATGGGCATTCTTTGAAAATTCGCCATATCATACGTAAACAAAAGCTTAATATATTTCCCTTTTTTTGGTGTGTGTGTGTGTGTGTGTGTGTGTGTGTGTGTGTGTGTGTGTGTGTGTGTGTGTGTCTATACATATATATATATATATACATATATCTGTGTGTGCGTGTGTGTATTTTAGACACAATATTTGCATGTCACAACCATTTAGCAACTAATTTAGTTTGGTTGCATCTATGCCTATAAAAGGAATATAAAATACATAATAATGGGAAATGACCATTGCGCATTACACTATATCAGCTCCGAGTCTTAACCTTCAAAATATTGTGTTTCAAAAATAAAATAAATTAACGAAAAATGAGTAAAGTTAACTAATGTTATCTTATAAATAGTTAACAAATAATCTATCATTTTCTTATATCCCATTAAAATGCAGCGACAAGGTCAGCTTTTTTATATTCCATATTCTAAGACTAACAACTGATACTAGTTTTAAATAAATGATGCTTGATTAATATGATATTCTACTAATGTCATGCATGGGTACGTCTGAAATTGCAGGGATCACATTTCACCATATAAAATTATGAGAAGTACCAACAAATTAATTACATAATTTACTCATGAATGCTATCTTAATGACCCTAATTTTGCACTTGATTACTAAAAGTACGTTAGATAACAGTGTGTATTTTATTGTCTAACATTTACATTTCAAAATTATTATAGTTCATGTGTATGGCTTTCTTTTACCGTCAGAACAATTGATAATGAATGCAAAACAAACCCTTATAATAATAAAAATAAATTCATGCGATCACAAAGTATGATAAGAGATGAATGGAAATGCTGTACGTCAAATCAAAATGGGCCTCAGAGATTTGGAATTAATGGCGCCTTGATGTTAAAATCTGAACAAAGTATGATAAGAGATTTTTAAGTAGAATATATATGGACAAGGACAGCTTTGTGCTGTACGTTGATGTTATATTTCTTAATTGTCAAAAAAGCAGTTTAAGATGGCTACAACTTTATATAAATATGTCTATAACGTTGTATGAACATAGCTTTGATTCAAAATTTGAAAAAAATTAAGGGCTATTACATACATATCATATCACACAATTAAAGTGCATGTATAAATCTCACATTTAAATTTTTATATTTTTACCTAAAATACTTGAATTTTTAATCAAATTATTATCACTTTTTAAAAGTGAAATACACTATTTTATGCANTTTTATTGTCTTATAGTTATATGATTAGAGTTGTTAAAATGAGTTTTTGTTCGTGAACAGCTCGTGTTCTGCTTGTTAAGCAAACGAGTTGAACACGAACACACTTTTTGAGCTCGAAATATAAACGAGCCGAACAGGAGCTGAGCATGGCTCGCTCGTGTTCGGCTCGTTTACACCCCTATGTACAATGAATGGAAATGCAATACGTCAAATCAAAATGGGCCTCAGAGATTTGGAATTAATGGCGCGTTGATGTTAAAATCTGAACAAAGTATGATAAGAGATTTGTAAGTAGAATATATATGGACAAGGACAGCTTTGTGCTGTACGTTGATGTTATATTTCTCAACTTTATATAAATATGTCTATAACGTTGTATGAATATAGCTTTGATTCAAAATTTGAAAAAAATTAAGGGCTATTACATACATATCACACAATTAATGTGTATGTATAAATCTCACATTTAAATTGTTATACATTTACCTAAAATACTTGAATTTTTAATCAAATTATTATCACTTTTTAAAAGTGAAATACACTACTTTATGCATAATTTTAAAACAGTGTAAATATGAACGTTGCGATGTGAAATATGTAAATACAAAAGAATTGTGTTCTTCATATGCAAATTTCCCCAAAATTGGGCATTAAAAATATACCAAAATATTTTAACAGGTTTAATTATATAAATTATCTCATTATAAAACTTATAGAAAGCAAAACAAGTGGCATTTTAATATTTCATCTATTATTTAAGAACCTATGCATAGTTACATACAATGATCGATTCTTTGCGTATGCATTATTAGTTTTTTTTTTTTTTNATTATGTAAATTATCTCATTATAAAACTTATAGAAAGCAAAACAAGTGGCATTTTAATATTTCATCTACTATTTAAGAACCCATGCATAGTTACATACAATGATCGATTCTTTGCGTATGCATTATTAGTTTTTTTTTTTTTTTCTTTTGGTAGGACCAGTGTTCAAATTCCACATTTTAAAATTTTAAATTTTATTTTAACAAATATATTACACGTTGAGCACGCACTGTAAGCGTTTTAGCCTGATTCACGTGCATTTTCATATGAAATAAAAATAACAGTAAAAGTTGCAGGCCAGTGGTCACCTTCAATCTGGAGCACCGACCGACACTCAGCTTATCGCTGGGATTTTAAAAAGAAAAGGAGGTTGGGAATCTAGGCCACCAGTGAGCTTCCAATGGCCGTCCAAATCTTAATTTGCCAATTGGTCCAGAAACGGATAGAACTATTCTCGCCTATAGATTAGCAGGATGGAATAGAAAAAATATTACATCAGTACTATACACATAAAAATAACGTGCGTAGCCAATGAATTCACGGCACGACATCTCGCTCGGCAGAGAAAAAAAAACGGAGCAGTAACACAGGGAATATTCCCTCATGTGTTATTCATGTGTTATTGTGTGTTATTCATGTGTTATTGCGTGNAAGATTGGCAGGATGAAATAGAAAAAATATTATATCAGTACTATGCACGTAAAAATAACGTGCGTAGTCAATTAATTCACGGCACAAGATCTCGCTCGGCAGACAAAAAAAACGGTGCAGTAACACGGGGAATATTCCCTCCTGTGTTATTCATGTGTTATTGCGTGTTATTCATATGTTATTGCTGTGTTATTGCGTTATTATAACACCAAGAATATTCTCAGGACACAATAACATATGAATAACACACAATAACACTTGAATAACACAGGAAATATTCCCGACAGAGAAAAAAACGGCACAGTAACANTGAAATCTTCCCGACAGAGAAAAAACGGCGCAGTAACACGGGGGAATATTCTCTCCCGTGTTATTCTTGTGTTATTGTGTGTTATTCATGTGTTATTCATGTGTTATTGTATTATTATAATACCAAGAATATTCTCAGGACACAATAACACATGAATAACACACAATAACACATGAATAACACGGGGGGAATATTCCCCGTGTTTACACACCGTTTTTTTCTGTGATTTCATTGGCTACGCACTTTACTCTAGGCGCGTAGTACTGCTGTAATATTTTTTCGGGTGAAATATGGAGTTGGGCAAGTTGCAATATTACTTTTTTTTCCTTTTATGATAATATATAACCCAAAAGTACTTAATTTCCGTCAGAAAGTTTAATAGTATGAGTGCGCTAGCTCATTTTATTATGAAATTTTAAAAATAATTAAAAAACTGTAATTTAATAATAAATTAGAGAAATAATTTCTTAACAACTTTATACGCAGCCAATATTTGACATTTGAGTCGAGTTTATTGCCTCAAAGAAAAATAATACTTTCACACATATAATTTAATTGTTAATTATTTACATGTTTAANGGGGGGAATATTCTCCGTGTTACTGCGCCGTTTTTTTTCTGTGTCGTGCGGGGTATCGTAACGTGATTTCATTGGCTCGCACTTTACTCTAGGTTCGTAGTACTGATATAATAATTTTTCGGATGAAATATGGAGTTGGGCAAGTTGCAATATTACTTTTTTCCTTTTATGATAATATATAACCCAAAAGTACTTATTTTCCGTTAGAAAGTTTAATAGTATGAGTGCGCTAGCTCATTTTATTATGAAATTTTAAAAATAATTAAAAAACTGTAATATAATAATAAATTAGAGAAATAATTTTTTAACAACTTTATACGCAGCCAATATTTGACACTTTGAGCCGAGTTTATTGCCTCAAAGAAAAATAATACTTTCACACATATAATTTAATTGTTAATTATTTACATGTTTAATACCGAAACTTCAATTTTTACGTATATGCTATCTTATCTATATATGTAAAGATGTATTTCATCTTATAAAAATTAAAATAATTATATTTTTATGTGATATGAAAGATTTGAATGGTACAAATGTAAATTGAATGTGTGCTGCATAAGAATTGGTTGGTATGTATGTAAATGCCCAGAAGACTGGTAACATTCTTATTTGCCCGTGACAACGGGCCCAATTTGGGTCAGACTCATTGTCATGAACCGATGCGTAGGGATTTCTTCTGTGCCAAATCAAAATAGAGACTTCATTAACAAAAAAAAGCTTTTATTTCATTTACAAATCTCGTTCTGCTCTCAAGAATTCATGTGGCTCAAAATCCAAGCCNACATGCATAAGAATTGGTTGGTATGTATGTAAATGTCCAGAAGACTGGTAACATTCTTATTTGCCCGTGACAACGGGCCCAATTTGGGTTAGACTCGTTGTCATGAACCGATGCGTAGGGATTTCTTCTGTGCCAAATCAAAATAGAGGCTTCATTAAAAAAAAAAGCTTTTATTTCATTTACAAATCTCGTTCTGCTCTCAAGAATTCATGTGGCTCAAAATCCAAGCCTTGAGATTTGGATGGATGGTCGTTATCGGCTACTGACTGCTAGCAATTTGCGTTCAAAATTAGATAACCGTTGGAAACTGAAACTTCAGATTCTTAGATGGTTGGGAAGTCGTTTGTGGTGGAAAGGCTTCGAGACTCGCATTTCAGGCTTGACATTGTGCATTAGATTCTGTTTTGTAAATCAGCCGTCTCATTCAGGTGTCGTACGCGAGTGAGTCATTGGTAAGTCTTGAAACTGAGCTTCCAATTAGCAAGTTTTCAATTATGTCATATCTTTATGTGGGACTCAATTGACATGAGACGAAAATTCTTTCATTTAACCATTTGTACTTAATGTGTGAGAATTGACTTAGTTTATCTATGGGTTCTTTTGGTTGAATATTTAAAAAATGTGCTTTGAAAATTGCTTTTAATTTACTAATTAGGACATAATATGGATTTCTAGCACCGTAAATCCTTTTAGAACTAAGTCGAACCTCATATACTTATGATTGTTGTTGGCGTGTAGTTGAATTTAAAATAGGTAAACAACATTAAAAAAACTTGAAATGATTTATGCTTACTTGATTTGAGATATTGAGAGTTGATTTGAAGTTTTATGAGTCGGTATGATTTTGAAATGCCTTTTGACTTTAATCTATACCCCTAGATCCAATGAGCTAAGCAATTATGAAGCTAAGAAAGTCAAGTCTGTGTGCATATGAAATAAACACCAACTGTTCTACAAATTATTATTGAGAGTAGGTGAGACATGATTCAAATTATCCGAGTCAATAAAATTAAAGGACGATAAACACATAAAGCAAGTCAAGAATTTTATATAGGCCCATTTTTAGTTGAAGGTTGTCTTCTTATCAAATTTGTAGATTTTACTACTATTATGCAGTTCGAGTGTAAACTAGAATAGTCATGCTTGAGTTGGGCATAGCTTGTGCAATAGTCCTGAGTGGATTTTGGCCCATCACCTCCAGATTACCCATTGTGCTCTCTCTATAGGACCTATTCAAGACTCTTACGATCCAAACTATGAACTGAATTGGAAAAAGAAACTAGTCTGTCACCCTAGAACATCAATTCTATGTCCATCAAAACTTATCTCCTTATCTATTTACACTCCCCCTTAGGTGATTGTAACGACTTTGCCCAGAATGAAGTGTGACACTCACTAGTTGGGTGAAATCATAGCCCTCTCTGGTCTTTATATTTCTCAACAGATTTTAAACTCACAAGTGGTCAATTTGTAAAGTTAATAAAGAATCGGTGAAAATGTAATCACAATTTTTAAAAGTAATAGAAAATCTATATATCATTCACATCCCACAAAATTAATTCACAAGAGCAAGGAGAAGGAAAGGGAACTACTTAGAATTCATGGAGAATAAAACGAAAACATTAAATTTGTATTGAAATCAAAGTCTTAGAAACAAAAACATAAGCACAAAAACAAAGTATCTCATGTTTTCTCCCCAGCACAAATTCTAGAGTCTCCTTAAAGAATTCTCCAAACTCTTACTCTTATAACATAAAACACACTTAAACTCACACATAAACACAATAGTGGGACTTTCTAAAGTCTTCAAATGCTGCCAAAATTCTTCTTTTTTGTCCAATTTTTGTCCCAATTAACAGATCTCTTAAAATAATCAAAGGTTGCTCCAAACACCCCTTCAAAATTTGGCCAAATTCAATGGATCTTTTAGAAGGGAAGTTACTGGCGCTATAACGCCACTCTGGGTACTATAGCGCCCACTACACCCATCTGTGGCACATAGTGTCAGAGGGCGGCGTTATGGCGCCATATGAATTGCACCATTTCTGCTCATTTTTCTCTCATATTCTCATAGTGTTCATTTCATGTACCTGAAACCAAAAACATACAAAATACATTCCTTTAAAGTGCAATATCACTAAAAATATGCTTAAAATTATCATAAAATATGCACTAAAAACATGTAATTTTAAGGTGGATCAATATCACAGACTAAAATGGATATCATAAATTTCTTAATTTATTTAATTGAGTCTCATTAGCAAGTAATGTGTCTACTTCTCAGGATAGAAGCATCGTTTATGGTGTTGTGCTTATTTATTTAAACTATGACATATATGAGATCAGTTTGGTCTCATATTTTTAAGAATTAAAGTTGAGTGAATTTTTAAAAGTAAATAACCTAATTTTTGCAAAATGTTAAAACCTACAAACTAAGTTTAAGGGTTTTAATCAAACGAGAAACCCTTTTGATTTGGACTTAGCAAATGAGTCATATCCATGTGACTCTATTGTTGTTGACAACTAGAAATAATAATATTCCCTAGCCCCTTTTGGTGGTCTTAATAAATTTTAGTGTTTCATATTAGAGTTGGCTTCTTAACCATGTAAAAAACACTTGTGTTTTTGTGTTTTACTATACAGTTGCACCACTCTAACAACAATATTCACATTCTCTTAAAGTAGTGTATACTAACATAATCATTCCAATTGCTTACTCTTGTAGTTCTAGATCACAATTTATTTTAACAATCTAAATGACTAATTTGTATGTATATTACGAGCAAAATACTAAAATATTAATGTCTTATGATATATAGTTCAATCATAATTAAAGGTAAGCACTAAATTGCATAAATTATCTATTTAGTGGAGTGTAATATTTAGTTCTCACTCATTTGGAAGAAACAAAACAAATAATTCATATAAAAATTTAAAAAATATATACAAATTAGAACAATCTCACCAAGATGCTTCATTGATGTGCTTCAATTTTAATTACACGATTTTATAACAAACCCACTTTAATTTTCTTCTCTGAGTACACAATACGCTCACTTTTACTCACCAAACACTTGATCTCACTTATAAGAACACTCACTCAAGCTTAATTTGACTGCTCCCAAAAATATAAATTCCTCTTTTGACGTGCATCAACTGCTCCCATAGATTCCTCATTTGAAGTGCTTCGACTGCTCCTAAATATTCTCTGGTGACTCTCTTCATTATGGCTTGTTATCTCCTTCTCCCTTTTGTTGGTCTCCAATCTCCAAAAGCCTTTTAGATTCTATATATTCCACTAATTTAAGCGATCAGATTCTATATATTCCACTAATTTAAGCGATCACATCTGAAACGACATGAATTGGGACATTCAAACCATAATCCCATGCATATAAGCAACTGAGCTCCTAAATTTTATGCTCAGACGGTTCTGAGAACCCAAGGCTGGTGCCTGGGCACCATTTCATTCTATTTTGAGTGTATTTCATCTCATTGCTCTCCAAGTTGCCTAATCACTTGTATACTGCATATACAAATATAAATATCATATAAAATTATAAAAATAACACAAATAATATTAAAATAATATAAAAATATCATGCATATTTGATACACATCAAACAGGACTTTAACAAGCTAGTTATATGTAAATTAGGATTATTTATTAGTGAAACCCCACACTAACTATTTTTAATATTTATATTATTACAGGCTTGAGTTTAGAGGTATTGACTTGAATGGTAGGATTTTTTATACTCTAGTGTATTTCGTCTACAATAAGATTTGAAAAATCTCTAAGTAGTTTGTGTTGTTCATTTTCTTTCTGTGGGTTTGATATTTTTACTAGCTAATATCGTTTTATTCTTTTGTAATTTTCTATCTTTTTAATATATTTTTTTTTCTATTTTAAGGTTAATTGAAATAAATTTAACAGATTCAATCCTTTGCATGGAACACTTAAAACTAACTGGTGATTGTAAACCAAATTACAGCTATAAGTCAATTAGTAAATAAACAACATTAATTAAAATCATAAATAAATGTAATAAAAAACACAACCTAGCACTGCGATGCTAAACTCGTAGTGCGGCGACACAATCGAAATGTCATTGTGATGTTAGTAAGGTGGTGTTGTGGTGCTAAGCTATACAAATTGAAAACTTATAGATATTAAAAAACAACTATATAACAAAGCAACAAAGATGCATTAGAATAATAACAAGCATACACACAAATGAAATAGAAGTTCAAACATTTAAATAATATTGTCCTAAGATAATATATTAACATCATTCCCCAACAACGATGCTAAAAACTTAATTTGTGATGTAGAAGCACACACATTATCATGATAATGTACGTGTATATTAAGTATTATATAGATTTAGAGTCTAAGTATCAATCCCACAAAAAACTATGTTATTTTTTGAATTATTCAAATTATTATCCTAAATGTCTACTCATTTTATCCATTTAATTCAACTTTAAAACTGAGATTGAAAATACAATTTCTACAATAAAAAATATAGTTATTTCCTTTAATTTTTTAGATAAAAACCTCCCTTAAGTAGTGTTGTGTGTATATTTAAATCGAATAAAACTATGTCTATTTTCACTGAAAATCAAGAACAAAAATACTCACTAACCTTTTATAAGGTCATAAGAAGTATTGAGATTTTTTTTATAAATTAGTTCCCTAAATTATGTAAAGCCCAAAAAATTATTTGTTTTCCTATTGATTGCACTATCCCAGAAGCAATAGTTCTATTCTTCCAAAAAAAGAGTGCATTATCTTAGTTGTTCCACAAGATTTTCTTTTGAAACTCAAATATCATAATAAATTTTAACATATCAATTCACTAGATTCAATGTAAATGAAGCATAAAATGTTAACACATCAACATCATATACTCAATTGAATATAACACTTTAGATAGATCCAAACAATCTACACACACACTTGACAAGGAAATTAAGAATTAGTTTCAAACCATATTTACAAAATATACATGAAAATACATAAAAATCTTAAACTAAATACAAGAAAATATAAAGAAACATCATGATCCCAACTGTACATGATGTATTTGCATTTCCTTACTAAACTTCATCAAAGTGCTCCTCAAAATACACTTTGCTTTCACATATGCATTTAATGCCCTCCAAAAGTCTATTTCCTTTGTTATAACATCCCCCTTTGTCCAATATTAAAAAAAAATTAGCATAAAAAATGCCAAAGTACATAAAAAAATGAACAATGTTGGTTTATGGCTTAAGGGCACAATGATGTGGTGCTATGGTGCTCCAATGGGTATTATGGCATAGCATTTTAGAGTCATAGTGTTGAACCCTTGGGTTTTGGACTCTTTATTGGGTCCGACTTCTAGGCGTTATAATAGTAGTGCCCCAATGTTGCTATTATGGGGTCTCAGTGTTGCTGAATTAACTTTGTTATATTACATTGTTATAACACTTTTATCATGTTCCTTAAATTTCTTGCATGAAACTAAACAAAACACTATAAAAAAAATAATATAATATAATATTTATTGACAAATACACAATTATTTTTACATATTTTTACACTTAACACTCAATAGAATAAATAAAATATTAAAGTAAATTAAAACTATCATATTTTGCTTACAAGTATTATTAGTTCATGTCTATGTCCATAAGAATGACTTATAAAAAATGTGGTTTTCTACTTATTATTGAAAGGCTATGTCTGCTTATACATCATATTTTAATATATGGTTGTTTTTGCTAGTCTACTAACCTCTATTTTCTAATTTTAGATTTTTTTTTAATGAATTTCAAATATAATTTGAACTAAAGTTAGGTTTAGGGCATGTAGGAATACAATGAGTAAGGAATGGTGTGAACACGTGATACTGTGCAAACCCTGAAGGACTCATTCCTAAAAGAGGACAAATTGAGCAATAAGAAGACCCATAGTCGGATCTTATTCTAGGCTAAGTTGTAAGGGGAGAGCTCGATTGCTCATTTTACATTTCATCCAAGTTGTACTTTAATACATGGTCACATCAACATTTCTCGATTATTATTATTTATTTTATATATTACGTGTTTATTTAGGTGCGTATATTTTTCTGTGCACCATACACATGATGAGACATTTTGCCTATGAAGATAACTGTCATTCTTAAGCATATTACTTAAAAAACATCTCTTAAAACTCAATGTATTCATTCCGTACATTAGATTACAAATCTAGATTTATTACAATAAATTTTAGAAGCTATAAAATGTTGTATTAGCTAGGTGTTGTGCAAACTCGTATTTTTAGGCTAATTAATTTATATGGCCGAGTTGCATGTCCCACCATTTTTTTTTAAATCTGAATAATACCCTTATCTCATTAATCTGCATATGACTAAACTTTCAGATTATAAGATGGCAGGCGGGTTAGTTGATTACCCTTTTAGGCAAGGTTATAAGTCCAATAAAACCGGACATGATTCACTCTCTGTGTGTTTGATTCTATAGGCTCATTGTATATCATTAGGTTGGGTTTAAGCTTCATACCTTGTCAACAATTTTTTTCTATTTTTCTTGGATTATTTATTTCTCTTATATCTTTTTGTTACACATTATTGTGTTTATATTTTGTGTTTAATTATGGATTGTTTGATTGAATTTTATTTTATGTCTATTCTATGTGAATTGTCTCATATTCATGCATTTATGATATGCTCTCAAGATAAGAGAACCTATTTTAAAAACTTTAATAAATTAACTAAGTAATTACAATAAGTTAGATTTTTTTAATTAAAATTTTTTTTTCACTTTTAAATTTAAAATATTTTCCTACATCATTAAGATGAAGATTAAAATAAAACTTTTAATGCATTAAAGCCCCAAACAACAATGCATTATTAAAATATACTCAATTTGCACACATATAGAAGTTCCATTAACCAACAACAGATTATATTTTTTAATGCAGCTTCTAGTACATGGATAGTTTTTATTTATGATACCAATGGTCCTTTATACATTAGATAGTGGTGATCCTATCCCATATAATATTGTAAGTCTAGCTTTATAATTTTGGCTATATATAATTATTCTATCTTATTTTTCTCATTTGTTAGCCATTCTTATACTACTAAAAGTTATAATCCCTAAATGTTTCTAATTCAATACCAAAATTTTATCTATCCATGAATTTTTTTTTTATTTTCATTCTTCAATTTGATTTCAAAAGAATAATTTTGTATAGAAAAATTCATATTTGTTGATTGAATGTCTGATAGCTATGATGGGTTCAACACCTTCTTGGTTAAGTGGTTTAAAGTTTAATAGCCTAGAATGATATTTCCATTCAATCATAATTATTTCTGCTTAATTTTTTTTATTCATACCATTATCCATCACTTCTTTGAGCCATTATATTATTTTTATGTCTTTGATGATTTAATAAATTTTATTGTTTGGAATTTTTATGTAGAGAGATAGTTGCCTCATTTAGATCTGATAATTCGACCATTACAATATGGATGACCAATTCCAAAGTATAGACTACTATATAAAAATAATAATGTTTAAATCATAGTTTCCCTAAATGTTAACCTAAGCAGACAAAATAAAAAACATATATTCTTTTATTAGGAGTACTATTTAGAAGTGTTTTTGAGTGTAATTATCTTAGGAATCCTAGAATTTTTGGTAGATGATGCACCCCTAGTGTGTGTTATTTTCCTGGGTGTTTTATGTAAATTTAAATCCCCAATAACAGTGTCAAAAACTTGATCCGTCTTGAAATTACACAGTAATTTAGCTTCCAAAATATGATAAAAAACTTGACTCAATTTATATTTAGTGGTTAAAATCAAAATGTTATAAAATATGTAAAATAGTTCACACACTAGTGGTTCTACACAAGTACACGTATCGCTTCAAGTAATATAGGGTTTTCCTTAAAAACTTCAGTATCGATCCCACAGAGAAGCGCAGTAAGAAATCCCTTAGGTTAATTCTAGTCTACTACTATCAAGTCTTAGTTTGGAAGATTGAAATTCTTATGATTAATAACATAAATCACAATATTCAAACTATAAAAATTTAAAGTAAGACAAACTAAAATTGGTTTAATGAATGCTAACAGAAATGTAATTAAAAGAACTAAGTTTACTAAACTAATTTTTAAACTTCAAAGTTAAATTTAGTAAGAATAAACAAAAGTTTTGTGAAGAAGAGTTCAAATTTAAGAAAACATCATTCCCCTTTACAATGAGTACATGGTTAGTGAAGTAATTAAAATCATTTAAAATTGTATTGTGCCAAATAGGAGGAGTCCTATTATTTACTCTCTGTCAAGTGCATAAAAAATATTGACTAATCCAGAGTTTGGTCCCTAATTTAGTGGTTAGGTTGGGAGGATAACGGCTCTCACTCTAGAGCTCTCACTTCTCCCTCTCCTAAGAGCTAACAAACTCGCATTAGTTTTCAATCAGCTAAACCAAATTGGGGATTTTAATCTGTCACCTTAAAATCTCCATTTCTGCATCTAACAAAGTATATTTTCCTATTTATTTGCACTCAACCTCATAGATTACATTCTCACTCATGAAATTGAATGTGGCTCTTACCTTTTTGTAGAAAGCATAACCCTTTCGGATCTTATGTTTCTCAATAAATTTTAACCTTTCAATTGACCAAATCGAAAAGTAAATGAAGAACAGAGTTCAAATCATCACAAATTATTATCATTTAAAACCGTAAAAAGTAAAATCAATTCTTTACAAAACCAAATCTCTTTGTATGGAGAAGGATAAAGAAGACTACTCAGAATTCATAAGAAGGATACGAAAAAACACGGATTTCATATTTAAAAACAAGTTTACAAAATAAAGAAAAAAAAAGCACAACTTATTTCACACTCCTTCCTAAGCAAATCCGTAGAATTTCCCTTTAAGCACTTTCTTTATTTACAATCACACTCAATTTTCTTCTAGAAATGTAATAAAGAAGAAATCTCTCACCTTCTCTCTCCCCTTACAACCCTAGAAGAAAATTCCCTCCTCTCCAAAGCCTTCCTCTCACTATCACGCCACACTCATGTCCTAGACTCCTCTCCTTTTAATTAGGGGTTGCCTCCTTTCAAAAAGAATTTAAAATTCCCTCCTCAATTCTTTCCAAAAGTTGCACCTTTTAAATCCCAAAAGACATGTCCATTCATTAAAGAGTCTTCCAAAGTGTCTAGATGCATTGAATCACTATTGAGCGTTTGAATCATTTGGAGCCTTCAAAATCCGCTCAAAATTCATCCTGAACCATCTTAATCCATCTTATATCGTCTCCGACTCTTCTTGCTCCAGTTCTTGCCCCTCAACCACCAGTTCTCTGGATTTTGGTGCCTCTGGCGCTGTTGACCTCACTTTTGGTTGAGGTTTAGTTTTCCCTCTTTAATTTCCTAGGGTCTAGCCATAGGATTTTCCTGTTGACTATTCCTAAAAAGCTAGAAAAGGAACCCTCACCATTAGAAATTCTAAACTCCTCCTTGCTCAACTTGAAGTTCCACATATTGGTCCTAACCTCTAGCACTTAGTAGGTGAGGTCAGTATGATGGAGCTCAAGATGAGCCCCCATAAGACTCTCTGACCTTAGGGTTAGCTCTGGGTGTTGGACTGGAGCTGGTTCACTCACTTGCACTCACTGTCACTCACTATCACCTATATTCACTCACAATCCTAAAATTCAAAATTGTTGTTTTTGACCCCTTGATCTTTTGGGAGACTCATGTAGATGGTCCCCTAGACCCACTAGCCCTAGGTTAGGGTTTAGCTAAGACCAGTACATGGAGGACCCAAATGGGGATCTCATTGGTCTATAGCTCATACATGGTGGTTGACACTCCAATTCTACTAAAAATACCCAATTTGATCTTTTGCCCCTAAATCTACCCAAATTACCTAAACACCCCCAAATCCCAAATTTGGCCAAAATCCTCAAATTCATCTAAAATACTCAAGTTTGTTCAAAAATCATTTCAAACCATTTCAAAATGCCCAATTACCCAAAACCACCAAAAATTTCAAATTTACCAAAATACCCCCAAAATTACAAAAATACCATTGGCACCCCAAACTTTCCCAAAACCTCCAAAATCACTTCAAATATCTCCAAAACTAATTTGAACCCTTCAATTGAACCCAATTTGGTCAATTTGACCATTTTGACCAAAACCCCCAAATTGCCTTTAAAGGCCCAATTTACCAAAATTTACCTTAAATGTCCATTAATTTGTTTCCAATTTCCCTCAATTTCAGTTTTGAACTCAAATTCACCACTCATATGACCAATCTAAACCAAATGAAAGCTTAATTGGCCCATGCTTTGAGCTCAATTTTGATCTAAGTCAAACCCCCAATTTTGGTCCTATGACTTAATCCCGCCAAATTGAACCCCATACCCTACTTAATTTGGCCCAATTAGGATTCTAAATCTTTTATAACACTCCTACACACCAAACCAGACCTTCGATTGGCCTTTGTGAAGCCTCAATTTCTTTTAATTTCAACCCAAATCCAAAAATCCCCAAATTGGCTATGTCCCAAAATCCCACGAAATTGAATGCCTTAGCCCCAAAATTGGCACTCAATTTATGTTGAAAACTCTTTATGACATTCATATAGACCATTTTCAATAAAAAAATTTGAACCTCACCCAACCTTAGCCCAACCTAGACCCAAGTCTAGCCCAACATGCCCAAATTTACCAAAATTCCAAAATCCTTCAATTTGAGCTTCCAATGGAACTCAAAATTATTTCAATCCTTCACCAAAAATCTTCATTACAATCATCTAAACAATTTTGATCAATCAATTGGGCTCAAAGTCATGGCTAGCCTAACCCAAACCCAACTCTTAGCCATTTGAATTCAAATTGGACCCATGCACCAAAATTCACTTAGCCATTCTAAAGTCACCAAATCAAGGTCCCCACAGCCACTAAGTGCACCTTATTAACCAGGCTAAACCCCTTTAGACCAGCCATGGTGAGCTATGGACCAATGGGTTTCTAAATTAAGGGATCTTAGCCCATTTTTGGGTCTTAACCAAATATCTCCCCCATCATCACTTACCATTGGGAGTAAATTATAATTAAACCTCCCCCTGGATCACCTGACTCTCTGGCCACCTCCCCTGGCCTTTTCAGTCGGCCTAGTGGCCAAAATTGGGAGCCTCAAGGCCAAGTCAAACCTAATTTCAACCATTGAGGCCACGTCATCCCAATGGCTCTTGAGAGCTCCCCAGCCCTCCACTTAAGCACCATTTTACACCCATAAATTATCCCTGAACTCCCACTTAAGCTCCTCTACTTAATCAGCCCCTCCATAGCCAAGAAAAGTGTGCTAAAAAATCCTTAGGGAAACTCTGTCCAATTTCTCTCAAACACTCTCTAAGAACTCCTAAGCTCATTGCCACCATTTTCCCCCCATTGATTCCCACTGTGAAAGCCCAATTTTGAGCTCAAACTTTCAGCTCAACCCAGGACATCCCTCCACAGTCCACAAAACTTAAATTAATTGTTCACACACCATTATTAGAGTAAGAGGAGTTGATTCCTCATCAAACCCCCCTCTGAAACAACCTCTAGGGTAGCTCTAGACCAACACCTGAGATCGAGCTTGATCAAATTCATACCTAGACCATTCACCAAGGCTTGAGACTTCATCCGGAGGTTCGTTGGGACCAATCAAAGCTACCAAAACCATTTGATTGAGGCCTCCCCTCTCAGACAAAGGTATTGAACCTCAACCCTAAACCGAGCTTGTTTCAACCCTCCATACATATTTATTGTATTTCATACTATATAAACCGTATAAATGTGTTTGTCTTGAGTAGATGAAGGTTTAGAAACAAATCCCATGTGATTTTATTGAGTCTAGGCCAAGATCTTAAGGTTTTAGTGTGAACGGCTCACGTGTTAGGTCACTTGGGGACGATAACGGAGAGCCGTCCAATCACGCGTGAATCTAATGGACGGAAGAGATCAAACCGGACAAATCCATGGTGCATAAAGTGCAATCTGCGTGGAGGCTACGTGGGTGGAGACGTCAAATGGTGGAGCGACATGTGGAGCCTTCGGAGCGGATGAGAATGAGTTGGCACCGCGCGGATAAGTAGAGAAAGATGGATTTTTGAATTATTTTAAATGCCTAAACTTCAAAAATTCATATCTTTCTCCAGAAAAATCATAAAAATAAAAGAAAAATACCCTCTTACTCAGTGAACAAGGGAGAATAATGTTGACTAAAAATAAAAATTATTTTCTCACTCTCTAATTTTTAATTAATTAAACACCCTATCTGGTATTTTAATTCTTCATGGCCAAAAACATTTTACCATGGTTTAAAATTTGAAGGGTTTGTTCTTCATGATAGAGACCATGTCTTTTGATTTTTCCAAGATTAGAGGCCATCTCTATGCTTCTAACCTTAATTTTCAAGCTAAGGTGACCATTTTGGCTTGTTTTAATTATATAAATCAAAATATCACTTAGATATTATGAGAACAATTTTAGTAGGTTTCTTGTGATCAAAGAAATATAGGAAAAATATTGTGATGCTTTGAATCATTTTGTAAATTTTTATACTTAGTTAAATGTAAATACATTGTATTAATTTTTGTAAATTAAATACATATAAAAAATTAACAAAATTAACTCTACATTATTTATAAAAATCATGTATACTCACTGTAAAAATATCAAAATTATTTGACTTAGTCTAGGCACTAAAATGGATTTCTTAAGGAAACCTTGCTTTTTCTATAAAAATAATTATATTAAATTAAATATGCTTAGAAAAATTATGAAAGTTATTTTTCTAAGTTCCTTGTGATTAGGGGCATTTTATAAAAATAAAACCCATTTTTGTAAAATTATTTCATTTTTAAAATATATTTTGAATTAAAAATAATTAAAATAATAAAAATTTTCAAAAATACAAAAATGGTTTAAAATGAGTGAGAATGTCCTTTGATCACTTAGAATTCATTAGGACATTTTTTCAAATTTTTTTATGTCAAAAATAAATTTTAAAGTCTTAAAAATGAATTTTTCATATTTTCTCACTAAAATAATCATATTAAATAAATTAAAAATAAAAAACATATAAAATTTAATTTTCTGTGTTTTATAAACTCAGAGGAGTCTAATAAAAGTATAAAAATAATTTTTGTAATTAAAATACTATTTTCTATTTAAATAAATCATGAAAATTATTCTAAAATTAAATAATAAAAATAGAAATTTGATTCAAAAAATCATGAAATTTTGTCTAAAGTGTTTCTCTGACCTTAGGAAACCTCTGATAATTTTTCCATAAGTATAAATTTTATTTTGGATAATTAAATAAATTAACTTTTAAAAATCTTATTTTCTAAATTTAAATAATTATCTAAATTAAATCAAATTTGGAGATGTCCACATATCCTCCTCTAACATTTTAATTACCTCATGGACATAACACTTTAAACCCTCAAAGTCATTTGAGTTGTGTTTAAAAAGTTATGAGGTGAAGTCCCCCAATGGCAAGATAGTCATTTTGGACTTTGACATCTTAATCAAAATTTAGGGTTAACCAAGGATAAATGGGTAACGTTGATCCTAATAAATATGTTTGGATGATTGAAATACAATGGGATTATAAGGTAGAAACTCACCCACCACCTTTGCACAACATCAATAGATAATAATCTCCCCCAATCTTCATGACTTGGAAGTCAACTAATATCAAAAGTTTCTTAAGTGAGAGGCTTAAGCTAAAAGGATGATAATTTACTTTACTTAAGCCCAAAATTGATGATAATGTGATCTTTAAATGAAAATACATGTCACTTAAACCATAATCTTAACCTTCAATAAAATCCCCATTATGATTGCTAAGGGCTTGGTAGTGACCTAGGCTCGATATCTAAGCTTAATTGATTTGATTTAGAAGATAATTGGGTTGACAATCAATATCTTTAAACACTCCAAGTCCAACTTTACTTGTGAGCACCACAATCTTAAATAACTCAAACTTGCCTTAAGAGCACTCACTCACATAACTCTTAAATGAAACATCAATTGATTAATCGAGTACCCTATTCTTGGGATAATNTAAACCATAATCTTAACCTTCAATAAAATCCCCATTATGATTGCTAAGGGCTTGGTAGTGACCTAGGCTCGATATCTAAGCTTAATTGATTTGATTTAGAAGATAATTGGGTTGACAATCAATATCTTTAAACACTCCAAGTCCAACTTTACTTGTGAGCACCACAATCTTAAATAACTCAAACTTGCCTTAAGAGCACTCACTCACATAACTCTTAAATGAAACATCAATTGATTAATCGAGTACCCTATTCTTGGGATAATTAAATTGTTAAGCTTCAATGAGCAATGGGGTAGCCACACTCATTAAGTTGAGTTTAGTAACTTCATTTAGACTAAGTGAATCTGATATTTAAAGAACTAAAACCATAGTGACATCGGATTTGACATCACGACCTGACACACTAAAAAACTTAAACTCGTCACGGCAAGGAGCTTGGAGCTAGCATGGTGGGCAGTACAACCATCTTCAATAAGAAAACCTGTCTATATCAACTAAAAAAATTTCTTTCCTTATAATTAAACAATTAAGCCATAGGACTTCGAGGTAGTTTGCTTATACAACATAAATCCTCACCCTATCTTTAGGCCTTTGTATAGCTCTGTTGTACAATCTAAGCCCTAACTCGTCTTATGATTCCGAGGTTGTCGTTCATCACAGTCTAAACCCTCACATTTTCCAGGCTATTTGTGTGATCATTTCACATGAATGTAAGCCCTAACTAATAATATTGATAAGATGAAAATTTTAAATATATCTCTTCTAAATTGGAGCCAAACCATAGGGTAGTTTGGGACGTCACCGATGTTTGATTGAATTTTATTTTATGTACTATTTTATGTGAATTGCCTCATATTCATGCATTTATGATATGCTCTCAAGATAAGAAAACCTATTTTAAAAACTTTAATAAATTAACTAAGTAATTACAATAAGTTAGATTTTTTTAATTAAAATTTTTTTCACACTTTTAAATTTAAAATATTTTTTTACATCTCTAAGATGAAGATTATAATAAAACTTGTAATGCATTAAAGCCCCAAACAATAATGCATTTTTAAAATATTCTCAATTTGCACACAAATAGATGTTCCATTAACCAACAACAGATTATATTTTTTAATACAGCTTCTAGTACATGGATAGTTTTTATTTATGATACCAATAGTCCTTTATACATTAGATAGTGGTGATCCTATCCCATATAATATTGTAAGTCTAGCTGAATATTTTTGGCTATATATAATTATTCTATCTTATTTTTCTCATTTGTTAGCCATTCTTATACTACTAAAAGTTATAATCCCTACATGTTTCTTATTCAATACCAAAATTTTATCTATCCATGATTATTTTTTTTCATTCTTCAAATTGATTTCAAAAGAATAATTTTGTATAGGAAAATTCATATTTGTTGATTGAATGTCTGATAGCTATGATGGGTTCAACACCTTCTTGGTTAAGTGGTTTAAAGTTTAATAGCCTAGAATGACATTTCCATTAAATCATAATTATTTCTGCTTAATTTTTTTTTTATTCATGCCATTATCTATCACTTCTTTGAGCCATTATATTATTTTTATGTCTTTGATGATTTAATAAATTTTATTGTATAGATTTTTTATGTAGAGAGATAGTTGCCTCATTTAAATCTGATAATTAGACCATTATAATATGGATGACCAATTCCAAAGCATAGACTACTATATCAAAATAATAATGTTTAAATCATAGTTTCCCTTAATGTAAACCTAAGCAGACAAAATAAAAAAACATATATTTTTTATTAGGAGTACTATTTAGAAGTGTTTTTTAGTGTAATTATCTTAAGAATCCTAAACTTTTTGGTAGATGATGTGCCCCTAGTGTGTGTTGTTTTTTTGTGTATTTTAAGTAAATTTAAATCTCCATTAACAGTGCTAAAAACTTGACTCTTCCCAAAATTACGCAGTAATTTATCTTCCAAAATATGGTAAAAAATCCAATTTATATTTAGCGGTTAAAATCAAAATGTTATAAAATATATAAAATAGTTCATACACTAGTGATTCTACACAAGTGAACTTATAGCTTCAACTATTATAGGGCTTTCTTTAAAATCCCAATATCGATTCCATAAAGAAATGCAGTAAGAAATCTCTTAGGCTAGTTCAAGTCTACTCTTATCAAGTCTTAATTTGGAAGATGGAAATTCTTATGATAATGACATAAATCACAATATTCAAACTATACAAAATTAAAGTAAGACAAGTTAACATGAGTTTAATGAATGCTAACAGAAATGTAACTAAAAGAACTAAGTTTACTAAACTAATTTCTAAACTTCAAAATTAAATTTATTAAGACTAAACAAAGTTTTGTGACAAACAGTTCAAATTTAAGAAAGCATCATTCCCCTTTACAATAAGTACATGGTTAGTGAAGTAATTAAAATCATTTAAAATTATATATAAAATTGTATTGTGTCAAATAGAAGAAATCCTATTCTTTACCCTCTCTCAAGTGCATAAAGAACATTGACTAATCCAGATTTTGGACCCTAATTCTGTGGTTAGGTTGGGAGGATAACGGGTCTCACTCCAGAGCTCTCACTTTTCCCTTGCCTAAGGGCTAACAAGCTCGCATTAATTTCTAATAAACTGGACCAAATTTAGGATTTTAATATGTCACCTTAAAATCTCCAATTATGCATCCAACAAAGTATATTTTCCTATTTATTTGCACTCAGCCCCATGGAATACATTCTCACCCATGAAATTGAATGCGGCTCTTACCTTGTTGTAGAAGGCATTACCCTTTCTGATCTTATGTTTCTAAATAAATTTTAACCTTTCAATTGACCAAATTGAAAAGTAAATGAAGAACAGAGTTCAAATTATCACAAATTATTGACATTTAAAACTGTATAAAATAAAATCAATTCTTCACCAAACCAACTCTCTTTGTAGGGAGAAGGATAAAGAAGACAACTCAGAATTCATAAGAAAGATACGAAAAAACATGGATTTCATATTTAAAAACAAGTTTACAAAATAAAGAAAGAAAAAAACACAACTTATCTCACACTTCTTCCTAAGCAAATTCGTAGAATTTCCCTTTAAGCACTTTCTTTATTTACAATCACACTCAATTTTCTTCTAGAAATGTAATAAAGAAGAAATCTCTCACCTTCTCTCTCCCCTTACAACCCTAGAAGAAAATTCCCTCCTCTCCAACATGCCACACTCATGTCCTAGACTCCTCTCCTTTTAATTAGGGGTGCCTCCTTTCAAAAAGAATTTAAAATTTTATCCCAAATTCTCTTCAAAAGTCACACATTTTGAATCCCAAAAGATATGTCCAAAGAGCCTTCCAAAGTGTCTAGATGCATTGAATCACTCTATTGGACGTTTGAATCATTTGAAGCCTTCAAAATCCGCTCAAAATTCATCCCGAACCACCTTAATCTGTCTTATATCGTCTCTGACTCTTCTTGCTCCAGTTCTTGCCCCTCAGCCACCAGCTCTCTGGATTTTGGCGCCTCTGGCGCTGTTGACCTCACTTTTGGTTGAGGTTTAGTTTTCCCTCTTTAATTGTCTAGGGTCTAGCCATAGAATTTTCATGTTGACTATTCCTAGAAAACTAGAAAAGGAACCCTCATCATTAGAAATTCTAAACTCCTTGCTCAACTTGAAGTTCCACATATTGGTCCTAACCTCTAGCACTTAGTGGGTGAGGTTAGTATGATGGACCTCAAGATGAGCCCCCATAAGACTGTCTGACCTTAAGGTTAGCCCTGGGTGTTGGTCTAGAGTTGGTTCACTCACTATCACCTATATTTACTCACAATCCTAAAATTTAAAATTGTTGACTTTGACCCATTGATCTTTTAGGAGACTCATGTAGATGGTCCCCTAGACCCACTAGCCCTAGGCTAGGGTTTAGCTAAGACCAGTACATAGAGTACCCAAATGGGGATCTCATTGGTCCATAGCTCATACATGGTGGTTGACACCCCAATTCTACTAAAAATACCCAATTTGACATTTTGCCCCTAAATCTACCCAAATTACCTAAACACCCCCAAATCCCAAATTTGGCCAAAATCCTCAAATTCATCTAAAATACACAAGTTTGTTCAAAAATCATTTCAAACCATTTCAAAATACCCAAATTACCCAAAACCACCAAAAATTTCAAATTTACCAAAATACCCCCAAAATTGCCAAAATTACAAAAATACCCTTGGCACCCCAAACTTTCTCAAAACCTCTAAAATCACTTCAAATATCTCCAAAACTAATTTGAACCCTTCAATTGAACCCAATTTAGCTAATTTGACCATTTTGACCAAAACCCCCAAATTGCCTTTAAAGGCCCAATTTACCCAAATTTAACTTAAATGTCCATTAATTTGGTTCCAATTTCCCTCAATTTCAATTTTGAACTCAAATTCACCATTCATATGACCAATCTAAACTAAATCCAAGCCTAATTGGTCCATGCTTTGAGCTCAATTTTGATCTAAGTTAAACCCACAATTTTGGCCCTATGACTTAATCCCGCCAAATTGAACCCCATAGCCTACTTAATTTGCCCCAATTTGGATTCTAAATCTTTTATAACACTCTTACACACCAAACCTGACCTTCGATTATCCTTGTTGAATCCTCAATTTCTTTTAATTTCAACCCAAATCCAAAAATCCCCAAATTGGCTATGTCCCCAAATACCACAAAATTGAATGCCTTAGCCCCAAAATTGGCACCCAATTTATGTTGAAAACTCTTTATGACATTCATATAGAACATTTTAAATAAAAAATTTGAACCTAGCTCAAACTTAGCCCAACCTAGACCCAAGTCTAGCCCAATATGCCCAAATTTACTAAAATCCCAAAATCTTTCAAATTGAGCTTCCAATTGAACTCAAAATCATTTCAATCCTTCACCAAAAATCTTCATTACAATCATCTACACAAATTTTGATAAATAAATTGGGCTCAAAGTCATGGCTAGCTTAACCCAAACCCAACTCTTAGCCATTTTAACCCAAATTGGACCCATGCACCAAAATTGACTTAGCCATCCTAAAGTCACCAAATTAAGGTCCCCACAGCCACTAAGCACACCTTATTAACCAGGATAAACCCCTTTAGACCAGCCATGGTGAGCTATGGACCAATGGGTCTCTAAATTAAGGGATCTTAGCCCATTTTTGGGTCTGAACCAAATATCTACCCCATCATCACTTACCATTGGGAGTAAATTATAATTAAACATCCCCATGGATCACCAGACTCTCTGGCCACCTCCTCTGGCCTTGTCGGTCGACCTAGTGGCTGGAAAACCCCAAAATTGAGAGCCCCAAGGCCAAGTCAAACCTAATTTCAACCATTAATGCCACCTCATCCCAATGGCTCTTGAGAGCTCCTCAGCCCTCCACCTAAGCACCATTTTACACCCATTCATTATCCTTGAACTCCCACTTAAGCTCCTCCACTTAATCAGCCCCTCCATAGCCAATAAAAAGTGTGCTAAAAAATCTTTGGGGAAACTCTGTCTAATTTCTCTCAGACACTCTCCAAGAACTCCTAAGCTCGTTGCCACCATTTTGCCCCATTGATTCCCACTGTGGAAGCCCAATTTTGAGCTCAAACTTTCAGCTCAAACTAGGACATCTCTCCACAGTCCAAAAAACTTAAATTAATTGTGCACACACCATTCCTAGAGTAAGAGGAGTTGCTTCCTCATCAAACCCCCCTCTGAAATAGCCTCTAAGGTAGCTCTACACCAACACCTGAAATCGAGATTGATCGAATTCATACCTAGACCATTCACCAAGGCTTGAGACTTCATCCGGAGGTTCGTTGGGACCAATCAAAGCTACCAAAACTATCTAATTGAGGCCTCCCCTCTCAGACAAAGGTATTGAACCCCAACCCTAAATCGAGCTTGTTTCGACCCTCAGTACATATTTATTGTATTTCATACTGTATAAACTGTATAGATGTGTTCGTCATGAGTAGATGAAGGTTTAGAAATAAACCCATGAGATTTGTTTGAGTCTAGGCCAAGATCTTAAGGTTTTAGTGTGAACGGCTCACCGGTTAGGTCACTTGGGGACGATGACGGAGAGCCGTCCGATCGCGTGTTTATCTAATGGACAGAGGAGATCAAACTAGACAAATCCATGGTGCATAAAGCACGGTCCACGTGGAGGCTACGTGGCTGACGGCATCAAATAGTGGAGCGACACGTGGAGCCTTTGGAGCGGATGAGAATGAGTTGGTGCCGCACGGATAAGTAGGAAAAGAGGGATTTTTGAATTATTTTAAATGCCTAAACTTCAAAAATCTATATCTTTCTCTAGAAAAATCAAAAAAATAAAAGAAAAATACTATCTTTCTCAATGAACAGAGAAGAATAATGTGGACTAAGAATAAAAATTATTTTCTCACTCCCTGATTTTTAATTAATTAAATACCCTCTGTGGTATTTTAATTCTTCATGGCCTATAACATTTTACCATGGCTTGAAATTTTAAGGGTTTGTTCCTCATGATAGAGGCCATGTCTTTGGTTTTTCCAAGGTCACAGACCATCTCTATGCTTCTAACCTTAATTTTCAAGCTAAGGTGACCATTTTGGCTTGTTTTAATTATATAAATCAAAATATCACTTAGATATTATGAGAGCAATTTTAGTAGGTTCTTGTGATCAAAGAAATATAGGAAAAATATTTTGATGCTTTGAATCATTTTGTGAATTTTTATACTCAGTTAAATGTAAATACGTTGTATTAACTTTTGTAAATTAAATACATATAAAAAATTAACAAAATTAACTCCACATTATTCATAAAAAGCATGTCTACCCACTGTAAAAATATCAAAATTATTTGACTTTGTCTAGGCACTAAAATGGATTTCTTAAGGAAACCTTGCTTTTTCTATAAAAATAATTATATTAAATTAAAAATGCTTAGAAAAATTATGAAAGTTATTTTTTTGGGTTCCTTGCGATTAGGGGCATTTTATAAAAATAAAACCCATTTTTGTGAAATTATTTCATTTTTTAAATATATTTTGAATTAAAAATAATTAAAATAATCAAAAATTTCAAAAATACAAAAAATGGTTTAAAATGAGCGAGAATGTCCTATGATGACTTAGAATTCATTAGGACATTTTTTCAAATTTTTTTATGTTAAAAATAAATTTTAAAGTCTTAAAAATGAATTTTTCATATTTTCTTCCTAAAATAATTATATTAAATTCATTAAAAATAAAAAAAATATTAAATTTGATTCTCTGAGTTTTATAAACTCATAGGAGTCTAATAAAAGTATAAAAATAATTGTTGTAATTAAAATACTATTTTCTATTTAAATAAATCATAGAAATTTTTCTAAAATTAAATAATAAAAATAGAAATTTGATTTTAAAAATCATGAAATTTTGTCTAAAGTGTTTCTTTGACCTTAGGAAACCTCTAATAATTTTTCCATGTGTATAAATTTTATTTTGGATAATTAAATAAATTAACTTTTGAAAATCTTATTTTCTAAATTTAAATAATTATTTAAATTAAATCAAATTTTGAGATGTCCACATATCCTTCTCTAACATATTAATTACCTCATGGATATAACACTTTAAACCCTCAAAATCATTTGAGTTGTGTTTAAAGAGTTATGAGGTGAAGTCCCCCAAGGGTAAGATAGTCATTTTGGACTTTGGCACCTTAATCAAATTTTAGAGTTAACCAAGGATAAATGGGTAACGTTGATCCTAATAAACATGTTTGGATGATTGAAATACAATGAGATGATAAGGTAGAAACTCACCCACCACCTTTGCACAACATCAACAGATAATAATCTCCCACAATCTTCATGACTTGGAAGTCAACTAATATCAAGAGTTTCTTAAGTGAGAGGCTTAAGCTAAAAGGATGATAATTTACTTTCCTTAAGCCCAAAATTGATGATAATATGATCTTTAAATGAAAATACATGTCAGTAAAACTAAAATCTTAACCTTCACTGAAATCCCCGTTATGATTGCTAAGGGCTTGGTAGTGACCTAGGCTCGATATCTAAGCTCAATTGATTTGATTTAAAAGATAATTGGGTTGATAATCAATATCTTTAAACAATCCAAGTCTAACTTTACTTGTGAGCACCACAATCTTAAATAACTCAAATTTGCTTTAGGGGAACTCACTCACATAACTCTTAAATGAAACATCAATTGATTAATCGAGTACCCTATCCTTAGGATAATTAAATTGTTAAGCTTCAATGAGCAATGGGGTAGTCACACTCTAAACTCAGATGATTATTAGAACATTATGATAAGTTCAGAAATGAACTCAAAATAATTCAGGAGATCTTCAAAATAGTTCAGGGTCACATCCCGAGCACTTTGGAATCTTTTGGATGTTTTGAAGGACATATTGAGCTTATCGTATCTTGTCCTAAAATCATCTATTAGGATCTTCCGAGCCCCAACTAAATCATAACTTGGGGTTTGGTAGCTAAACCTTCATCTACTCTGGCAATTTAAATTTTCCTGCAATATTATCTACATATCTTGCAAGTACTGACCTTTCAGGTGGTGGAACAAGAAGACTCATCAGATACGCTTTTATAGTTTACAGTACCGTCTTTTGTTGTACTTTCCACACTATATTTTTATACTTACAAAACTTGCATGCTAAACAACGATGACACCCTGCAAGAAAACCAAAATAGCTAGGATAGCCACAAAACCAAAACCAAAACTAAAATCAAAACTAAAATCAACCAAGATAAAATTCACCGCCACAACATTCAAAATATAAGACAAATTAAAATTTAATCTCAAACAACACAAAACAACAATTACAACTAAATTAAGACGTCTCTATCGGATGATCAAGAATCTCTCAGAGGAAGTAAACTACGGTTGCTACCCAGACTTCCCAAGGTCTAAATGAAAGTATGGAACTCATTAAGTTGAGTTTAGTAAATTAATTTGGACTAAGTGAATCCGATAGAAAATAGTGGTGTCGGAACGAGGGAACCGTAGGATCCTAACCGGTGTCACTCTAATCAACTTTAATATGCCCTATATTATTTAAAGAATTATAACCATAGTGACATTTAATTTTACATCACGACCTGACACACTAGAAAACTTACACTCATCACGGCAAGGAGCTTGGAGCTAGCATAGTGGGCAACACGACCTTTGTCAACAAGAAAACATGTCTTCCTTAGAATTAAACAATCAAGCCATAGGACTTCGAGGAAGTTTGCTTATGCAACATAAATCCTCACCTATCTTTAGGCTTTTGTACAGCTCGGTTGTACAATCTAAGCCCTAAGTCGTCTTAGGATTCTGAGGTTGTCCTTCGTCACAGCCTAAACTCTCACATCTTCCAGGTTATTTGTATGATCATTTCACGTGAATGTAAGCCCTAACTAATAATATTGACAGGATGAAAATTTTAAATATTTCTCTTCTAAATTGGAGCCAAACCATAGGGTAGCTTGGGAAGTCACCGATGTTCTCCTCCGGATTGATGACATCCCCAAGTTCTTCCTCCTTTAGATTTCAAAAATAAAAAGTTTCAAATTTGAACTATTCCCCTTTCACACCTCTTTGTCCGATTTTGTTGAAAAGTCCTATCTTTTTGACCTCTTTGAAGATAATATTAACAGGTTTTTATTGAGAGTTTTCTTAGGTAACTTCGGTTATCAAAGATGTAATTAGCTATAGGGGCTTGCCCTTATAGGAAGCTTGTCTGAATCCAACTTAATATAAACCCTATTTAACTCTTTGTATTAAATAAGGGAACTTGTCGGCAAATAAAAATGGTTTCGCAGACCAAACAGATGTCATATATTTCTTAGTTTATTTGATCGAGTCTCATCCTCAAGTCTTGTGTTTATCTTTTGGGATAGATACATGATTTTAGGTATAACGATCTTTCATTTAAACTATGAAAAATATGGGGTAAGTTTGATTCAATATTTTTCTAAACTTTATATACATATGTAAATTAAACGTCCTTCCGAAGCGGGCAATAGGATTTTGATTTTGGCGGCTGACAGCTTCCAACGTACAAATCCTCCAACCAAAAATAGTGTCAATATGCGCCTATTCTCTGGAATCGAGCAGCTCCGCCATTTGGCTCTGTTTGGCTCTGTTTCAGCTCAATTTCACTCCATTTCAGTTGTGTTTCACTCCTAATAGATATACCTACAAAATAAGCTTGAAAAAACCTTTCTTTAAAGTCTAATTTTATTCAAAAACATATGAGAAATGTAAAGTAGATTAAGGATAGAAAGACATATCAAAATGTGTCAAGTCAGAATTTTCTTTCTTGCTCGTTTTTACTCCAAATTGCACCATTTTTGCTTCATTTTCTCCAAAATTTCAGTTCTTGTACCCGAAACCAAATATATGCAAAATACCTTCCTTTAAAGTATAATATCATTAAAATTTAGTATAAAATATATATGAAAAGTAGGTAATTTTTAGGCATGTCAAAATCCCCCAAACTTTAATGTTACTTGTCCTTAAGTGACTATTTTACTACATAAAAAAAAGAATTAGGACAGAGATTAACTTATAAATTTCTGTATTTTAGTTTAATAAATAAAATATTATAATTTAAGAAAATAATTTAATAACTTAGATTAAAACTATAAGTATAAGAATACTTAGTAATCAAATCTAGAATTTTTGAATCTCCATTCATTTCAAGAAGAACTCTAATTTGTTATGTCAAGGATACTTAGAATATCCATATGAAAAAGAATTTCTTGAAAACTTTACTATTAAGGGTGTTAATACTCAAATACAAGTTTAGAAAATATAATATAGTTTTTTCCTCAAGTTGATTCAAGTGAAACCAATTTTTGATTAGTCATCTCCTCAAACTTCTCCTCATATTTATTATTATTATTATTTATTTTCTATTCAAGATCTTTTTAATCCTTTCTTTTTTTTTCTTTTTCAAGTGAGGATTACTATATGTGGATAGCCTTTAATAATTTTGAGCTTCACTATCCTCTACTTAAAGTTAAAACTTTTTACTTTTCTTTACTTTATAAATTCATATTAGTTTTGATGATTTTTCATAACGTCTCATTCTTTCTTCTTACATAAAACTCTAAGATTCTTAATACTTCAAAAACACAATTTCCTTTACTTTAAATAGAAAAATATAGTCTTATCATTTAATACCAAATATCTTTAACTTTAGATTTGACCTTCGTTATTAAAAACTTTTACCTAAATTTATCATAATATTTACAAATATAAATATAGTCATTTAAAGTTAAACTCTAATATCCAAGGTCATGTTAAATTAATTTTAAAAATATAGTTAATTTGGTCAAATAGTTTACTTCTTTTTAGAAAAAATTGTTCTTTCTCCCAAACTTGAATTTTTAAATATTTTACACTTAATTCCATAAAATGTAGCTGGAAGAGAAAGTAAAAGTTGAATTTACTAACTGCTACAATATCTTAACAAATTCATATATGTGCAAATTAGGATAGAATGTCTGTAGGAGAAAGTAAATCTAGCCTAAAACATGCATGTAATAATATTAAACTAAAAGGAAGTATACTAACTTAAAAAAAAAATTCTTCCTACCCCCAAACTTGATTTTAAACATGTATAACATTCAATACATAAAATATAAGCAGAAAGAAAAACAGTTCAGAAATTTTATCTATCACAAACATCTACGAGTATTTATCAAGATAGAACAATATGCAATAGAAAGTAAGTCCAAACTAAAACTGACTCAATAAAATGGAAAGAAAGGTCTGACAAGCAGAATAAGTATTGACATAGGAATATATATATGTGTGTGTGTGTGTGTGTGTGTGTGTGTGTGTGTGTGTGTGTGTGTTCTCTATATCTTTATATTATTGTAATAAAAAACACAAACACACATGATAAATGAGTTCAATTCTTCCCTTAACTCATTGCATCTCACTAACTTACTTCCAATTTCTAATGGAATCACTACACAAATATTTTGGGTATATATAGATAATTTTATAGATTTTAATCCCAAAGATAAGATTATCCCGAATATATTGGTTCACTTGCACCAACCTCTGACATCACCTTATCCCAATAATTAAACACCTCTAGTTGTTATAAGGTTAGTGTAAATTCATCCACATGTTACTTATCAAATAGGTTAGCTACTCCTATCAAATGAAAATAAAGTCAGAGAAAAGAAGTAACAAAATTGAGATGGAATTGTCGATGTTAAACTTATTGATGTCTCTTGTAAAACTTAAGTCTGAGTGAGACCCGAGTTGTAGTGGACTATTCAATCCAACTATTACAAGAGAATGGACTAGTCAATTCAACTACTACAAGAGATTATATAAGTCTAGCCATAATAAGAAGTTAAGGAATCACCAGCCTCATGGCACACAAAAATCTAAGCAAACCACTAAAAATCCAAACGTCTACCAATCATCAATCAAATTGATTAATCCACACTAAAACAAACACAATACAACACTAACATTCATAACTCTAAAGCACACTAAATCAAACCACACCGATAACTAGGGTTGCCCCCATAAAGCATTTGTTTAATGTCGTCAGCCCGACAAACGATTTCACCTGGATTAAAATTTTATTTAGTAATCCTTGATCAATCACCCAATCTTTTCCAAATCAAGGGATTCCTACAAAGTCCTTGAATTAAAATTTTTCTTTCAGTTTTTCCTTTTTAGCTTAATTCATATCATTGTTCCTCATATTTCTTTCTAGATTCAATATTCTTCTAGTGATTTTCTCAATTTTCATATTAATATCATCCTTAAATTTTATAAGAAATGGATCTTTATAAGATACTTCATGATCTCCCAAAGTTTGGATCAGATTCTCTCTAGATAATTCAAATTTTGGATCATATTCTTCTACGTTACTCTTTTGTTTAGGGTTGTCTTTCAATTCTTCCCCTTGGTACTGAGTAAATGATAGAGGTGGTCTTTTTATATTTATCTTAGTTGAGGAAATAGGTTTTTCTAATTCCTTGAGAATTTTTTCCATTGGTCTTTCAATATCCTTATCCTCATTTCTCAACTCAAAGTTCTTTTGAAACATATCTTTGAAGTCTCTTCTAAATATTAGTTTGATAATTTTAAATTACTCATCATTCATCTCCTTACGGTTTATCTTAGGGTCACTAGATGAAATCTCTTTGGGGTAAGTTAATTGCATTAATAATTAGCTCTAGTTAGTTTTCTATATTCCTTATTGCGACCTCTTGATATTCTAGCTCACTCTTTTGACTTTTCAACAGACCCGCTAATTGAAGGACATCCTCTTCTAACTGTGACTTCTTTCCCTCATTGAGTGGGTTAGAGTTAAATTTATGAGGGAAAGAAAGTTCATTATTATAATAACCATGATTATTCCAACTACATGTCCTATTAAATTGATTATCTTCCTAAAATTGGTCTTCTCCTCCAAAATTATTATTTCTGTTAAAATTCAAATGATTTTTGCAGCCTGGATTGTAATAATTGGAATAAGAATTATATATCTCATGGCTAGTTTCAAAATAATTAGGCTCAATCAATTGTCCAAATAATTTTTTCTTAATTACTGGGGGTCCTTGAGGATAACTTTCTATGTATTGATCTAACTTCCTCTCAATATCTGCAATATGAGAAATTAAAATACTAAGCATATCTTCTTGAAACTTTGCCACTCTCTTAAGGTTTACTCTTTCAAAGCTACTAGCATTATAATCCAAATATAAATATTCATTATATCGTTGATCCGCCATTTCTACATTAAATTCATGGATTCTATTCAAATATCTCCCAAAAGTTCTCTCAATATCTGACTTGTAAAATTCAAGGTTTTTAGCTCCTGAACTATGCATACAAATCTAAAGACTTAACTAATAGGATTGATATCAAAAATATTTTTGGTATTTTGAACTTTCTTTAAAATAAACACATAATAATTAAACACACTATATAATAATACTAGAAAGTCCAAATCTAAGTCTTACAGATTTAATTAAAATTCTCCTAAAGTTCTTACCGAAGCTTCACCAACAGCGGCGCCAAAAACTTGATGCGCCCTTAGTGTGTACTATTTTTTGTGTGTTTTATGTCAATTTAAATCGCCAGTAACAATGTCAAAAACTTAGCCCGTCCTGGAAAATAGATAGTAATTTAAATTTCAAAGTATGAACAAAAACTTGACCCAATTTATATTTAGCAGTTAAAATAAAAATGTTATAAAATATATAAAATAGTAAAATAGTTCACACACTAGTGGTTATATGCAAGTGTACGTATCACTTCAAGTAATATAGGGCTTTCTTTAATAACTCAGTATTGATTCCATAGAGAAGCGCAGTAAGAAATCTCTTAGGCTAATTCTAGTATACTACTATCAAGTCTTAGTTTGGAAGATGAAAATTATTATGATAATAACATAAATCAAAATGTTCAAACTAAATAAAGTTAAAGTAAGAAAGACAAGTTAAAATGGGTTTAAAGAATGCTAACAGAAATGTAACTAAAAGAACTAAGTTTNGTTCAAACTAAATAAAATTAAAGTAAGAAAGACAAGTTAAAATGGGTTAAATGAATGCTAACGCAAATTTAACTAAAAGAACTAAGTTTACTAAACTAATTTCTAAACTTTAAAGTTAAATTTAGTAAAACTAAACAAAGTTTTATGACGAAGAGTTCAAATTTAAGAAAGCATCATTCCCCTTTACAATGAGTACATGGTTAGTAAAGTAATTAAAATCATTTAAAATTACATATAAAATTGTATTGTGCCAAGTATGAGCAATCCTATTTTTTACCCTCTGTCAAGTGCATAAAAAACATTGACTAATCCAGAGTTTGGATCCCTAATTCCGTGGTTAGCTTGGGAGGATACTAGCTCTCACTCCAGAGCTCTCACTTCTCCCTCACCTAATGACTAAAAATCTCGCATTAGTTTTCAATCAACTGGACCAAATTGGAGATTTTAATATGTCACCTTAAAATCTGCAATTTGACATCCAATAAAGTATATTTCCCTATTTACCATATTGTAGAAAGCATAGACATTTCAGATCTTATGTTTCTCAACAAATTTTAACCTTTCAATTGAAAAATCAAAAATTAAATGAAGATCAAAATTCAAATTATCACAAATTATTGATATTTAAAACTGTATAAGTCAAAATCAATTCTTCACAAAACCAAATCTCATTATAGGGAGAAGGATAAAAAAGACTATTCAGAATTCATGAGAAGGATACAAAAAATATGGATTTCATATATAAAAACAAGTTTTACACAAAACTTATCTCACACCCCTTCCCAAGTAAATCCCTAGAATTTTCCTTTAAGCACTTTCTCTCTTTACAATCACACTCAATTCTCTCCTAGAAATGTAATGAAAAAGAAATCTCTCACCTTCCCTCTCCTCTTAAAACATTAGAAGAAAATTCTCTCCTCTCCAAAGCCTTCTTCTCACTCTCACACTACACTCGTGCTCTAGACTCCTCTCCTTTCTAATTAGGGGTTGCCTCCTTTCAAAAAGAATTCAAAATTTCCTCCCATATTATCTCCAAAAGTCACACCTTTTGAATCCAAAAATACATGCCATTCATTCAAGAGACATATCCCTTCATTAAAGATCATTCCAAGGTGTCTAGATGCATTAAATCACTCTATGGGGTGTTTGAATCATTTAGAGCCTTCAAAATCTGCTCAAAATTTGCCCTGAACTGCCTTAATTCATCTTATATTGTCGCTAGTGCCTCAGGAGCCAGTTCTCTGGATTTTGGCACCTCTGGCACCTGTTCTCTGGATTCTAGCACCTCTGGCGCTAATTTTGCCGCCTCAGGTGCCACCCTGCAGCAACTCCACTATTTTGCTCCGTTTTGCTCCATTTCAGCTTTGTTTCTCTCTGTTTCAGCTGTGTTTCGCTCCTAACAAATATATCTACAAAATAAACATTAAAAAAACATTTCTTTGAAGTGTAATTTTCTTCAAAAATATGTGAGAAATGTAAATTATATTAAACATAGAAAGATATATCAAAATGTGCCAAGTCAAAATTTTCTTTCTTGCTCATTTTTACTCCAAATTGCACTATTTTTGCTTTATTTTCTCCAAAACTCCATTTCTTGTATCTAAAATAAAAAATTTGTAAAATATCTTCCTTTAAAGTGTAAAATCATTAAAAATCATTAAAATTGAGCATAAAATATATATGAAAAAGTAGGTAATTTTTAGATATGTCAGTAGACTAATTAACTTAGGTTCTCTTCTTGATTTGACTTGATATTAAATGATATGACCTCTCATGAGCATTTAAGATGGAATCTCTCCGCTTGTCTTATTCAGTGGAATTTTGCTTATGAGAAGAAAATAATCATATCCTTACTTTTTTTCCCACAAAAAAAAAATTAAAGTACCTCCTTACTTATGTGTAAGAAAGATCTCTCTATAAGGAGCAAGAGAGAAATGTTGGTTTGTAAGTATATTAAAGTTCAAAAGCATGGACACGAAGCAATTATGAGTATGTAAATATATATAGCATTAATGATAAGGTTCCAAGAGATGTCCTTTGGAATGTTCTTGAGAAGAAAGGTGTTGATATGACTTATATTCAAATCATTAAAGATATGTATACTAAAGCTGTTACTTGTGTTCAAACTGAAGGAGGAATGAACAAATATTTTCTTATTTCTTTTGGATTACATTAGGGATTGGTTGTAAACCCATATCTTTTTTTCTTTAGTTATGGATGGTCTTACTGGACATTTATAAGAGGATGTACCTTGGTGTATGCTTTTTGCTGATGATATCCTTCTTGCTGATAAGACTGAGAGAAAAAGCCCAGAAAAAACTTGAATCACAGAGCTCTACATTGGAGTCTAAAGGCCTTCATTTAAGTAGAACTAAAATTGAATATATGGAATGTAAGTTTAGTAGTAGTAGCTCTTGTGACAAAAGTGTAACTTTGGGTGATCAAATTATTAAAAAGTGTGAATGATTTAGATATATCGGGTCAGTTATTCAAAGCGATGATGATATAGATGGGGATATTAATAGTAGAATTCAATTTAGTTCGTTGAAATGGAGGATTGCTTCAAGCCTTTTGTGTGATAAAAAAGTACCGCTTAGACTGAATAGAAAATTTTATAAGACGGTGGAGAGACCTACAATGCTCTATGGCACTGAATGTTGGCCTTTAAAAGATAAGCATAACACTACGTTAATTGTTGTCGAGATGGGACTGATTAGGTGTATGAGTGGCTTTACACTTAGAAATAAAATGTGAAATGAATATATCAATGATAGGGTTGGTGTAGCTCCAGTGATGGACAAAATTAGAGAGAGTCGGCTTAGATGGTTTGGTCACATTAAATGTCGACCATCTGAGGATCCGATTTGGAGAGTAGATGTTTAAGATTCGACTTATGTTAAGAAAGGCAAAGGTAGACCTAGGAAGAATTGGGGCTTATTGTATAAAAAATGATCTTAATTTATTAGAACTAAATAAAAATATGACACTAAATATGACGCAATGGAGAAAAAAGATTCATGTAGTCGACCCCACGTAGTGGGATTAAGGCTTTGTTGTTGTTGTTGTATGCAAATACATATAACAATATATGTTCTATATATTGCTTGTAACTTATCTATATTAAGACAAACATGTATTAAAATGCTCAACAACACATAATGTGTTCATGCATTAACATGCCTTAATTCTTTTCAAAGAAGCATTACTATGTGATTTTAGCTTATATTCACTTGATATATTAAGGCTCTACTTGGGGCAATTACAACTTATTAGAAAGTAGCTGTGAAACTGTTCAATGACAATCTGATGCTCAAAAAGTTGCGGTGACTATTACAATTTTCTTAAAGTCAAACTGCAGCAGCTAGAAAGCTGCCACGACACCTAGATAGAAGTGGTGGGAACACGTAAATTTCAGTGACAATTTTTTGAAAAAATTTTCAAACTGCACTTTACCCAAACAGACAAAGCTACAGAGCAGTGACGCCCCGCCACTGTGCCGCCCCCCAAACGAACCCTATGTTAGATTACAATTAATATTATTTTATTCTCAATCCCCTAAATAATATTATANTTATTTCCCACCTCAATGATGGCGAGAACGCCGGCCGACGCTCACAGCTCTACCGCCGCCGTCCAGGCAACAAATGATGATGCGACCGCTAGCAAATTGTATGCTTCCTATTCACTTATGGTTTTTTATTCTCTCATCTCTCTCAAAATACCGATCATGATTTTCTGAAATTAGATCAAAATTAACTGAGAATACCTAGACCGATACGTAGGATTTTTGAACTCCAATTTATTCCTTGTTCTTGCGGGTAGTTCCATTTTTTTTTTGGCGAACATTCAGAAGTAATTCACGAGGTCTTCAATTATGGACGTCTTGGACTGAATTCTCCAGTTTTATAAGGAATTTATAATTGACGTTTCCGCAAATGCTCAAAGACTTCCTTTTTAACTGTGAAGGTTGACAGTGTTTCATAAAATTCATTAGGAGACTTTATAGAAGGTTTTGAGAAAAATCATGGTTTAATTTTAGTATTTTATCGATAAATTTTGCGTAAATTTACCAGATGTGTATTTAGTGAAGGAAAGCCTATCTGGCTGTGGAATATGGATGAGAGTCTTTTTCTCATTAAACTATGGGGCAATCGTACATAATTCTTAGGGCTTGATAATTTGTGATGAGGTCAATATGGAGTGAGGAAAGTTCGAAACTTTGAAGGTTGTACCTAAGAGAAGTAGCGGAAATGAAAATTTCTGGCATAATATTTGTTTATTAAATTAGAGATTTAATATTCTGGTGAAAAAATTATTTGACTATTTGTTCAATGTTGATAGCTTAACGTAACAATATATGTTTACATTTTAATACTACTGAAAACAGGCCTTGGCTTGATGATTTTTTGTTCTTTTCTAATATGGTGAACCACACAGATCCCCTATTTCTGTGAATTCTCGCGTCGTGGCCATTTAACAGGAAATGTCTTGATAATGGAAGTAATTTGTGCATTGTAAAGATCTATGGTATCTTTCTTTGCTAATGTAAAGCAGAGACAATTATCTACTATAGAGTTTGCAGTGTTCATTCATTTTATTCTTCAGTGTGGCCTTAATCTGCTCATCCATTTTCTTAAACACTTGCATTGTTTATTGTTCAATAGAGAAATGTACCCTTATATTTTGTTCCATTCTATAATTTATGTACAGGTCCTGTGTNTAAAAACACAAACACACATGACAAATGAGGTCAATTATTCCCTTAACTCATTGCATCTCACTAACTTACTTCCAATTTCTAATGGAATCACCACACAAATATTTTGGGTATATATAAATAATTTTATAGATTTTAATCCCAAAGATAAGATTATCCCTAATATATTGGTTCACTTGCACCAACCTCTGGCATCACCTTATTCCAATAATTAAATACCTCTAGTTGTTATAAGGTTAGTGTAAATTCATGCACATGTTACTCATCAAATAGGTTAGCTACTCCTATCAAATGAAAATAAAGTCAGAAAAAAGAAGTAACAAAATTGAGATGGAATTGTCGTTGTTAAATTTATTGATGTATCTTGTAAAACTTAAGTCTGAGTGAGATTCGAGTTGTAGTGGACTATTCAATCCAACTATTACAAGAGAATGGACTAGTGAATTTAACTACTACAGGTGATTATATAAGTCTAGCCATAATAAGAAGTTAAGGAATCACCAGCCTCATGGCACACAAAAATCTAATTAAACCACTAAAAATCCAAACATCTACCAATCATCAATCAAATTGATCAATCCACACTAAAACAAACACAATACAACACTAACATTCATAACTCTCAAGCACACTAAATCAAACCACACTAATAACTAAGGTTGCCCACATAAAGCATTTGTTTAATGTCGTCAGACCGACAAACGATTCCACCTGGATCAAAATTTTATTTAGTAATCCTTGATCAATCACCCAATCTTTTCCAAATCAAGGGATTCCTATAAAGTCCTTGAATTAAAAATTTTCTTTCAGTTTTTCCTTTTTAGATTAATTCATATCATTGTTCCTCATATTTCTTTCAAGATTCAATATTCTTCTAGTGATTTTCTCAATTTTCATATTAATATCATCCTTAAATTTTATAAGAAATGGATCTTTATAAGATACTTCATGATCTCCCAAATTTTGGATCAGATTCTCTCTAGATAATTCAAATTTTGGATCATATTCTTCTACGTTACTCTTTTGTTTAGGGTTGTCTTTCAATTTTTCCCCTTGGTACTGAGTAAATGGTAGAGGTTGTCTTTTTATATTTATCTTAGTTGAGGGAATGGGTTTTTCTAATTCCTTGGGAATTTTTTCCATTGGTCTTTCAATCTCCTTATCCTCATTTCTCAACTCAAAGTTCTTTTGAAACATATCCTCGAATTCTCTTCTAAATATTAGTTTGATAATTTTAAATTGCTCATCATTCATCTCCTTAGGGTTTATCTTAGGGTCACTAGATAAAATCTCTTTGGGGTAAGTTAATTGAATTAATAATTAGCTCTAGTTAGTTTTTTATATTCCTTATTGCGGTCTCTTGATATTCTAGCTCACTCTTTTGACTTTTCAACAAAACCGCTAATTGAAGGACATCCTCTTCTAACAGTGACTTCTTTCCCTCACTGAGTGGGTTAGAGTTAAATCCATGAGGAAAAGAAAGTTCATTATTATAATAGCCGTGATTATTCCAACTACATGTCTTATTAAATTGATTATCTTCATAAAATTGGTCTTCTCCTCCAAAATTATTATTTCTGTTAAAATTCAAATAATTTTTGCAACCTAAATTGTAATAAGAATTATGTATCTCATGGCTAGTTTCAAAATAGTTAGGCTCAATCAATTGTCTGAATAATTTTTTCTTAATAACTGGGGGTCCTTGAGGATAACTGTATTGATCTAACTTCCTCTCAATATCTGCAATATGAGAAATTAAAATACTAAGCATATCTTCTTGAAAATTTGCCACTCTCTTGGGGACTACTCTTTCAAAGCTACTAGCATTATAATCTAAATATGAATATTCATTATATCGTTGATCCGCCATTTCTACATTAAATTTATGGATTCTATTCAAATCTCTCCCAAAAGTTCTCTCAATATCTGATTTGTAAAATTCAAAGTCTCCAGCTCCTAAACTATCTAAAGACGTAACTAATAGGACTGATATCAAAAATATTTCTGGTATTTTGAACTTTCTTTAAAATAAACACATAATAATTAAACACACTATATAATAATACTATAAATTCCAAATCTAAGTCTTGCAAGTTTAACTAAAATTCTCCTGAAGTTCTTACCGAAGCTTCACCAACAACGGCGCCAAAAACTTGATGCACCCTTATTGTGTACTATTTTTTTGTGTGTTTTATGTCAATTTAAATCCCCAGTAACAGTGTCAAAAACTTATCACGTCCCAAAAATAGATTGTAATTTAAATTTCAAAGCAAGAACAAAAGCTTAACCCAATTTATATTTAGCAGTTAAAATAAAATGTTATAAAATAGTTCACACACTAGTGGTTCTATGTAAGTGTACGTATCGCTTCAAGTAATATAGGGCTTTCTTTAATAACTCAGTATTGATTCCATAGAGAAGCGCAGTAAGAAATCTCTTAGGCTAATTCTAGTCTACTACTATCAAGTCTTAGTTTGGAAGATAAAAATTCTTATGATAATAACATAAATCAAAATGTTCAAACTAAATAAAATTAAAGTAAGAAAGACAAGTTAAAATGGGTTAAATGAATGCTAACGCAAATTTAACTAAAAGAACTAAGTTTACTAAACTAATTTCTAAACTTTAAAGTTAAATTTAGTAAAACTAAACAAAGTTTTATGACGAAGAGTTCAAATTTAAGAAAGCATCATTCCCCTTTACAATGAGTACATGGTTAGTAAAGTAATTAAAATCATTTAAAATTATATATAAAATTGTATTGTGCTAAATAGAAGCAATCCTATTCTTTACCCTCTGTCAAGTGCATAAAAAATATTGACTAATCGAGATTTTGGAACCCTAATTCTATGGTTAGGTTAGGAAGATACTGGCTCTCACTCCAGAGCTCTCACTTCTCCCTCACCTAATGGCTAACAATCTCACATTAGTTTCCAATCAACTGGACCAAATTGGAGATTTTAATATGTCACCTTAAAATCTGCAATTATGCATCCAACAAAGTATATTTCCCTATTTATTTGCACTCAACCCATGGATTACATTCTCAACCATGAAATTGAATGGGACTCTTACCTTATTGTAGAAATTATAGACATTTCAGATCTTATGTTTCTCAACAAATTTCAACCTTTCAAATGAAAAATCAAAAAGTAAATGAAGATCAAAATTCAAATCATCACAAATTATTGATATTTAAAACTGTATAAGACAAAATCAATTCTTCACAAAACCAAATCTCATTATAGGGAGAAGGATAAAAAAAACTATTTAGAATTCATGAGAAGGATACAAAAAAATATGGATTTCATATATAAAAACAAGTTTACAAAACAAAGAAAGAAAAGAACACAACTTATCTCACATTTCTTCCCAAGTAAATCCCTAGAATTTTCCTTTAAGCACTTTCTCTCTTTACAATCACACTCAAATCTCTCCTATAAATGTAATGAAAAAGAAATCTCTCACCTTCCCTCTCCTCTTAAAACATTTGAAGAAAATTCTCTCCTCTCCAAAGCCTTCTTCTCACTCTCACGCTACACTCGTGCCCTAGACTCTCCTTTTTAATTAGGGGTTGCCTCCTTTCAAAAAGAATTCAAAATTTCCTCCTATATTATCTCCAAAAGTCATACCTTTTGAATCCCAAAATACATGTTCATTCATTCAAGAGACATATCCCTTCATTAAAGATCATTTCAAAGTGTCTAGATGCATTAAATCACTCCATGGGGTGTTTGAATCATTTAGAGCCTTCAAAATCTGCTCAAAATTTGCCCTGAACTGCCTTAATCCATCTTATATTGTCTCTAGCGCCTCAGGAGCCAGTTCTCTAGATTTTGGCACCTCTTGCATCTGTTCTCTGGATTCTGGCAGCTCTGGCGTAATTTTGCCGCCTCAGGCGCCACCCTGCAACAACTCCACTATTTTGCTCTGTTTTGCTCCATTTCAGCTTTGTTTCTCTCTGTTTCAGTTGTGTTTCACTCCTAACAGATATACCTACAAAATAAACATGAAAACAACATTTCTTTGAAGTGTAATTTTCTTCAAAAATATGTGAGAAATGTAAATTATATTAAACATAGAAAGACATATCAAAATGTGCCAAGTCAAAATTTTCTTTCTTCCACATTTTTACTCCAAATAGCACTATTTTTGCTTCATTTTCTCCAAAAAGTTCATTTCTTGTATCTAAAATAAAAAATTTGTAAAATATCTTCCTTTAAAGTGTAATATCATTAAAAATCATTAAAATTGAGCATAAACTATATATGAAAAAGTAGGTAATTTTTAGATATGTCAGTAGACTAATTAACTTAGGTTCTCTACTTGATTTGACTTGATATTAAATGATATGACTTCTCATGAGCATTTATGATGGAATCTCTCCGCTTGTCTTATTTAGTGGAATTTTGCTTATGAGAAGAAAATAATCATATCCTTACTTTTTTTCCCACAAAAAAATAATCAAAGTACCTCCTTACTTATGTGTAAGAAAGATCTCTCTATAAGGAGCAAGAGAGAAATGGTGGTTTGTAAGTATATTAGAGTTTAAAAGCATGGACACGAAGCAATTATGAGTATGTAAATATATATAGCATTAATGATAAGGTTCCAAGAGATGTCCTTTGGAATGTTCTTGAGAAGAAAGGTGTTGATATGACTTATATTCAAATCATTAAAGATATGTATACTAAAGTTGTTACTTGTGTTCGAACTGAAGGAGGAATGTCCAAATATTTTCTTATTTCTTTTGGATTACATTAGGGATCGGTTGTAAACCCATATCTTTTTTTCTTTAGTTATGGATGGTCTTACTGGACATTTATAGGAGGATGTACATTGGTGTATGCTTTTTGCTGATGACATCCTTCTTGTAGATAAGACTAAGAGAAAAAGCCCAGGAAAAACTTGAATCACAGAGGTCTACATTGGAGTTTAAAGGCCTTCATTTAAGTAGAACTAAAATTGAATATATGGAATGTAAGTGTAGTAGTAGTAGCTCTAGTGACAAAAGTGTAACTTTGGGTGATCAAATTATTGAAAAGTGTAAATGATTTAGATATATCGGGTCACTTATTTAAAGCGATGATGATATAGATGGGGATATTAATAGTAGAATTCAATTTAGTTGGTTGAAATGGAGGATTGCTTCAATCCTTTTGTGTGATAAAAAAGTACTGCTTAGACTAAATAGAAAATTTTATAAGACGGTGGAGAGACCTACAATGCTTTATGGCACTGAATGTTGGCCTTTAAAAGAGAAGCATAATACTACGTTAAGTGTTGTCAAGTTGGGACTGATTAGGTGTATGAGTGGCTTTACACTTAAAAATAAAATGTGAAATGAATATATCAATGATAGGGTTGGTGTAGCTTCAGTGATGGACAAAATTAGAGAGAATCGGCTTAGATGGTTTGGTCAAATTAAATGTCGACCATCTGAGGATCCAATTTGGAGAGTAGATGTTTAAGATTCGACTTATGTTAAGAAAGGCAAAGGTAGACCTAGGAAGAATTGGGGCTTATTGTATAAAAATGATCTTAATTTATTAGAACTAAATAAAAATATGACACTAAATAGGACGCAATAGAGAAAAAGAATTCATGTAGTGACCCCACGTAGTGGGATTAAGGCTTTGTTGTTGTTGTATGCAAATACATATAACAATATATGTTCTATATATTGCTTGTAACTTATCTATATTAAGACAAACATGTATTAAAATGCTCAACAACACATAACGTGTTCATGCATTAACATGCCTTAATTCTTTTCAAAGAAGCATTACTATGTTATTTTAGCTTATATTCACTTGATATATTAAGGCTCTACTTGGGGCAAGTACAACTTATTAGAAAGTAGCTGTGAAACTATTGAATGATAATCTGATGCTCAAAAAGTTGTGGTGACTATTACAATTCTCTTAAAGTCAAACCGCAGTTAGAAAGCTGCCACGACACCTAGATAGAAGTGGTGGGAACACGCAAATTTCAACGACAGCTTTTTGAAAAAATTTTCAAACTGCACTTTACCCAAACAGACAAAGCTACAAAGCAGTGACGCCCCGCCACTGTGCTGCCCCCCAAACGAACCCTATGTTAGATTACAATTAATATTATTTTATTCTCAATCCCCTAAATAATATTATAATACCATACAAATAATGTATAATCTATAGTTCTTGAAATCATAAGTTGAGTTTAAAGAAAACTTAATTATGCCTCCCTTAATAGTCTATGGTTTAAACTTAGGAGGTTCTATAACTATTAGCTACAGTTCTTTTACAAAAAAATCCCATGCAATAAGAAAACTTAGGGTCTATTTGGGGAGGCTACAACTTATTAAAAAGCAACTGTAAAGCTGCTGAAAAATAGCCAGATGTTCAAAAAGCTGCAGTAGCTATTACAATTTTTTCTTTTTCTTAGAAAAAAATCATAGCTAGAAAGCTGTCATCGCACTTAGCCAAGACCGATGAGAAAACACAGATGTCAGTGACAACTTTTTGAAAAAGATGTCAAAACGCAGTTTGCGGTACAATTAATCATGTTTATCATGATTGAGGATGACACAATTTATTAAAAAAACAAGCTTCAGTGTATCTAGTATAGGGTACTTCATTAAACATTTCTAATTCTAGGTGTTATTTTTAATCCTTTATCACCTTATGTTATTCACCCATAGTCTATTATTTTTAANGGAAAACTTAATTATGCCTCCCTTAATAGTCCATGGTTTAAACTTAGGAGCTTCTATAACTATTAGCTACAGTCCTTTTACAAAAAATCCCATGCAATAAGAAAACTTAGGGTATATTTGAGGAAGCTAAAACTTATTAAAAAGCAACTGTAAAGCTGCTGAAAAATAGCCAGATGTTCAAAAAGCTGCAGTAGCTATTACAATATTTTTCTTTTTTTTTTGAAAAAGATCATAGCTAGAAAGCTGTCATCGCACTTAGCCAGGACCGGTGAGAAAACACAGATGTCAGTGACAGCTTTTTGAGAAAGATGTCAAAACGCAGTTTGCGGTACAATTAATCAAGTTTATCATGATTGAGGATGACACAAGCTTCAATGTATCTAGTATAGGGTACTTCATAAAAAATTTCTAATTCTAGGTGTTATTTTTAATCCTTTATCACCTTATGTTATTCACCCATAGTCTATTATTTTTAATCTTTTCAATAAGATTTCTTCTTGCATTGTTTATTGTATCATGTTCAATCATAAAAAACCAACACATATTATCATGAACTTCCAGGGATGATAAATGGAGAAAACTAACATTATAGTATTTTATCATATCGTGAACACATATGCTTTGTAATTTTTAAAACAAAAAAAGATTTGTAAAGAAGGTCAAGGAGCTCCTATGATTAAATTTTGCTAAGTATTTGTGGTAACTTATGAGACTAAAGATTAAACAATATAGAAATTTTGATCTGATGAAAAATTTCAATTATGTCTTCTTAAGAAAAAAATAAAAGATAAATTTTTATATTTTCTATTATCAAGTGGCATGCAAAGTAAAGTTTTTCAACCTAAATGGCGACATAAAAATTCTGCACTCACCGACCATAATAAGCCAAATCCTGCTGCAAATAACCTAAGTTCCTATAGGGTCATCAGCCATTTCCCACCTCAATGATGGCGAGAACGCCGGCCGACGCTCACAGCTCCACTGCCGCCGTTCAGGCAACAAATGACGATGCGACCGCTAGTAAATTGTATGCTTCTTATGGTTTTTTATTCTCTCATCTCTCTCAAACTAACGATCATGATTTTCTGGAATTAGATCAAATTCAAATGAGAATACCTAGACCGATACGTAGGATTTTTGAACTCCAATTTATTCCTTGTTCTTGCGGGTAGTTCCATTTTTTTTGGCGAACATTCAGAAGTAATTCACGAGGTCTTCAATTATGGACGTCTTGGACTGAATTCTCCAGTTTTTTAAGGAATTTATAATTGACGTTTCCGCAAATGCTCAAAGACTTCCTTTTTAATTGTGAAGGTTGACAGTGTTTCATAAAATTCATTAGGAGACTTTATAGAAGGTTTTGAGAAAAATCATGGTTTAATTTTAGTATTTTATGGATAAATTTGGCGTAAATTTACCAGATGTATATTTAGTGAAGGAAAGCCTATCTGGCTGTGGAATATGGATGAGAGTCTTTTTGTCATTAAACTATGGGGCAATCGTACATAATTCTTAGGGCTTGATAATTTGTGATGAGGTCAATATGGAGTGAGGAAAGTTCGAAACTTTGAAGGTTGTACCTAAGAGAAGTAGCGGAAATGAAAATTTCTGGCATAATATTTGTTTATTAAATTATCGATTAAATAGGACGCAATGGAGAAAAAGGATTCATGTGGCCGACCCCACGTAGTGGGATTAAGGCGTTGTTGTTATTGTTGAAAAAGGATTCATGTAGCCGACCCCACGTAGTGGGATTAAGGCTTTGTTGTTGTTGTTGTTTGTTGTATTAAATTATCGATTAGAGATTTAATATTATGGTGAAAAAATTATTTGACTGTTTGTTCAAGGTTGATAGCTTAACGTAACAATATATGTTTACATTTTAATACTACTGAAAACAGGCCTTGGCTTGATGATTTTTTGTTCTTTTTTAATATGGTGAACCACACAGATCCCCTATTTTTGTGAGTTCTCGCGTCGTGGCCATTTAACAGGAAATGTCTTGATAATGGAAGTAATTTGTGCATTGTAAAGATTATGGTATCTTTCTTTGCTAATGTAAAGAAGAGATGATTATCTATTATAGGGTTTGCAGTGTTCATTCATTTTATTCTTCAGTGTGGCCTTAGACTGCTCATCCATTTTCTTAAACATTTGCACTGTTTATTGTTCAATAGAGAAATGTACCCTTATATTTTGTTCCATTCTATAATTTATGTACAGGTCCTGTGTTAAAAAAGGATACGTAAAGGATGATTATGTTCATTTTTTCGTTAGAAGGCCTGTCAGGAGATCACCAATAATAAATCGTGGTATGAATTAATTTCTGTTGTCACCTAAAACAAAGCATTTCTACTCCTTGACATCCTGATTCTTACCACATTTCATACTCTAATGATTTGCAAAGGGTATTTTGCACGCTGGGCTGTTCTTCGGAAACTTCTTCAGCAGTTTTTAGACATCAAGGACTATTCAAGTGAAAGAAATCTCATGAAGAAACAGATATTGTCTCTTGGAGCTGGCTTTGATACAACTTATTTCCAGTTGGTGGTAAGCAAAGATGCCATCTTCTGTAGTCTATATCCATGTAACTCCAATATCATAGTTTTACTTCTTTTTCTCCCCATATTATGCTATTAATGTAGAAAAATCTAAAATATTCTCACTTCTAACTATATTGCTTATTCTCCTCCTGAAAATTGAAAATGTTGCTAAAGTTTTATGTATTGATTTACTGAATTTTTTACTTACTTACATGTTTCCAGCAGATGAACTTTTGGATTTTTGATCTTGACTTTTTCTTTTCTCTAGGAAGAGGGAATTGCACCACATCAATATGTGGAGCTGGATTTTAAAGAGGTTTGATATTTGAAATATTCATATGCTAACTCAAATTATTTTCCAATAATAGTAGTTACTTTCAATTCCAATAATTCTGATTTGTTGATTGACCCATTTGTATTGCTTCCAGGTGACGAGTAAGAAAGCAGCCCTCATAGAGCACCATAGTCAGTTGAAGGATAAGGTTGGAGATGAAGCTTATATTTGTAAAGGTAATGGATTCTTACCCTATTAGATTTTTATACATTTTTGGTTCTCTATTATCACTGGCTTGCC
>JXCR01081435.1:13134-32747 GCA_002079205.1 Phalaenopsis hybrid cultivar
AATGCTGAAATGATAAACTCTCTGTCCCTCTAACAATTCCAACATGCAGCATTTCTCAAATTACTTTATTTTATCCTTAAAACACGAAAAAATCCCAAAGTTTCTTATATTCGCCATTAAAGCTAGCTGTTTGATAGCCAATTTTAAGCAGTTTTACGCAGGATTTAAAATCCTGCCAAAGGCAAAATTCACCTCCGTATATCCTGAGATTCGGTAACTCCAAAATGACGCCGATTCGCCGTAAATCCGGGATTCAGTAAAACCCGTGAATCGGCGGATTTGATAAATCCGGGACAAACGAAGAGGAATAAAAGCAAGAACAGGCTTACCTTCTTCAATGGTTTCTAGTAGGAGCTGAGCGGAAGGATAAGAAAGATGGGAGTTTCGGTGTTCTCTGTAGGCCGCGATACCGTCCTTGCCTTCCCAGCTAGCTCTAATGGCGACTATACGCGAAGGTTTGTTCACGAAGGCGATAGTTTTGCAGCTCGAAGGTAGAGGAGGACAGCGAGGGTTTGGGCGGAGATGAGCAGTTCGGGGCGTAACTGCGAAAAAAAAATTACTACAAACGGAGTACGTACGCCCCACTAAGGGTACGGACGTCGTGTGCTTTAGGTGGGAGAGATTATTGCTTGCGGACATCGAATGCATCTCTGCATGCGATGTTCGATCTTGACCGTAGATCACGGTGATCTACGGTCAGGATTATTTTCATTTTTAAAAAAATAAATAAAAAATTTTAGGTGGGCCCACCAAAATGCATCAGGACCGTAAATCAGGTGATTTACGGTCCGGATCGGCGTCCGCACGCAAGCTACGTGCGGACGCCGATCCGTATGGAATAATTTTTCCTTACGTGGGAGCATAATTGAGGATTAATGAGGGTTAATAGAACATTAATTTTAATAATGCACTAATAACTTCTCAATAACTTATCAATAATCTTCATTTTTATACTCTCAATAAATTTTCAATGACTTTCACCCTTAAACTCCACAATAACCTCATAATAACACTACAATAACCTCTCAATAATTTATTAATAACCTCATAATAACACATCAGCAACTCCTCAATAATTTTCATGTTTTCACTTCAATAACCTCGAATTACCTCCGCGTGGTGGCATTTTACTGGAAGTTCGCACTCCTTATGGAATAATTTTAGAAAAAGGAAGGATGTTGACGAGAGATTCCGACAGAGAGAAAAATGAGGATAAGTTTGTGGTTTTAATTTTTTTTTAATTAAGTTAATTTTATTTATTTATTTCATTAATAATTAAATTATAATTAGATAAATTTAAATGAAATTATTTAATATTTAATTAATGAATAAAAAGTTAAATATTAAGTCATTCTTATTTTATATAATTGATTAACGTTAAATTATTTTTTAAGAAGTGTTTAAAAATTTTGATATACTCATTTGTATAATTTTTAATATTTATTTTTTTATATTTATTCTAATAAATCATGTTAAATCCTTCTTAACTTATTAAATAATTTCTCCAGATTTATTATGATTTACTTGCTAGCATATCAAATAATTTTCAAGATTGAGCCACTTCAAGATTTGATAAATTCAAATTTATAAGATTTATTATATTCTATTTAAATTAAATCTATTTGTGATGAAACATCCCCTTTTTGTTAAAGATTTATGACCTCCCCTTCCTCAAAGTACCCGCCTCCGAAGCTAGTCGTTTTCATTTAGGGCTTAGAAACAAGAAGATACGCAGCTATCATTTTGTTTTCCATTTTCTTTAAGAATTTTCTTATATGATTTTAGGGAATTTTTTTTAATGCATAAAAAAACTTTTGGTTGCAATTAGTTAGTACAATTTATTAACTTTTGTAGAAAGAAGATTTTTTTTTTGTTTTATTGTGATGATTACTATGACAAAGAAGGGATTGTAGCCATATATGTTGAAAATTACCCAGACCAAACTTGTTATCCTTCTAGGGGANTGACCTCCCCTTCCTCAAAGTAGCCGCCTCTGAAGCTGATTGTCTTCCTTTTAGGCTTGGAAATGAGAGCCTCTGAAGCTAGTCGTTTTCATTTAGGGCTTAGAAACAAGAAGATACGCAGCTATCGTTTTGTTTTCCATTTTCTTTAAGAATATTCTTATATGATTTTAGGGAACTTTTTTTAATTCATAAAAAAACTTTTGGTTGCAACTAGTTAGTGCAATTTATTAACTTTTGCAGAAAGAAGACTTTTTTTTTTTTGTTTTATTGTGATGATTATTATGACAAAGAAGGGATTGTAGCCATATATGTTGAAAATTACCCAGACCAAACTTGTTATCCTTCTAGGGGACATTTAAATTTTGGAGGGCTAAGCAGAATATACAAACAAGACTTTTCCTTTGAGAAAATTTAGCTTAAAAGTAGCATCTTAAAAAAAATATTATTATTAAATGACACATGGTTGTTTGAATAGAAAATTCAGCGACCACTTGTTAACGTTATTATACAAGANTCTTTGAGAAAATTTAGCTTAAAAGTAGCATCTTAAAAAAAAAATTATTATTAAATGACACATGGTTGTTTGAATAGAAAATTCAGCGACCACTTGTTAACGTTATTATACAAGATAAAAGACTAAATCAACACTCTAACCTCTGAAAGATCATTCGAGAGATCCATCTTGTTCTCAACAAGCTGTCGGAGATGTTGTGGTGCTTCCATGTGCAGATCAGATGGATCCATTTGGAGTATAATGGAAAGTCGGCATCATAAAAATTTACAGCGGTGGGTGTCGCCTGCGAGTCCGCCACTTGGTGAATTTGCTTCGCCATCACGAGAAAGAGAGTGTTCTAGAACTAAATCAACAAATTGTTTTATAAATTTGCTATGGATGTGAGCAAAATAAGGGTGTGATCCAACAATAACACGACATCAAAATGCTTCTCAATTTGTTGAGATCCTACGGGCACAGCTTTCTCACCTCCTAGTTTGATTTTTTCTCACCGATTCTAACACAATAAAGTATTCATCTGATTCAATTTCATTAGCTCCAAAAGCTAAGAGAATCCATGGTGATAGTTCCTCACGGTCAAATCGTAAATGTATGAGAAGGTGAAATTCACTTTTTAAAAGTTAAAATTGTGATATTTGTTATATTGTATGAAAATTTTGTGTTGTGTAAATGTAAAAAAGTAATGTTTTTGTGTTCAAAATGTTAATTCATGGGAATTGGATGTTATGTATGTTAATGCCCCATATATATATATATATATATATATATATATNTCGTGCCATGGTGAAGCAGGAAGTGGCTTTTTAATTGTTATAATGATGTAGTTATTTTTGGAGGATATGATACAAATTTTAGCTCCTCCAATGGTTATTATACATGCTGTGAGCATCAATTCTGTAAATTCAATCAATTCCTATGTATTTACTGAATGATAAACAGGGCCTTAACGATTACGTTGTTGAGCATAACTTCATGCTAAATAATTGATAACTACTCCATTTCAGCTCAATTGGATCGCGTCAAAATCTAAGATCCGTCTTTAATTCTAAATTCCTTTATCTTATTTTATTAACAGATTCTTCCCCGAGCTTCTACATAATAATTTAATNGGGGCCTTAACGGTTACGTTGTTGAGCATAACTTCATGCTAAACAATTGATAACTACTCCATTTCAGCTCAATTGGATCGCGTCAAAATCTAAGATCCATCTTTAATTCTAAATTCCTTTATCTTATTTTATTAACAGATTCTTCCCCGAGCTTCTACATAATAATTTAATGTATTAATGCTGGTGTGCATCTGGATAAAGGTAACAGATAAAAGGTCTTGAAAAGCCATCATTGTTTAGGTTAAAGATAAAAAACCTCTGGCCTTGAAAAATTCAAGAATGAAATCCCACTTGAGAAGAATGTAAATATAAACTTATGCCGTACTGTACAAATCTTTCACGCAACAAAAATATTTAACAAGTAAGTGTTAAACATCACTTTTTTACATTTACACAACACAATTCTTTCACGCAACAGAAAAAAGTAATTAAGTGTCAAACGTTACTTCCTTACATTTACACAACAAAAATCTTCCACGCAACAGAAAAAATATCAGAATTTTAACTTTTAAAAAGTGAATTACACCTACTCATAAATGTAGGATTTGTTCGTGAGGAACTACCACCATGGATCCTCTTAGCTTCTGGAGCTAATGCAATGGAATCAGATGAAGAATTTAATGTGTTAGAATCAATGAGGAGGAATTAAACTAGGAGGTGAGTAAGTTGTGCCTGTAGGATCTCAACAAATTGAGAAGCATTTCGAGGCTAAGTTGTTGTTGGATCATGATCCCGACTTTTACGACATTACTATAAAGTATGTGGTTATATGCTCAATTTTTCTTATATATTTCTTACTTTACAACGACACAAAAAACTTGACTCCAAAGTAAATAAGAGTGCAATTATTATATTTAAATATTGGGATACTACGCAAGTATAGGTATCGTTATCACGTAATATAGGATTTTTTGATTAAGCCATGAATATCGAACCCACAGGGAGAATTACAATCTGTTAATAAGAGATTAGATTACAAACTCTTTGAAAAATATTCTTACCCAAACTGTAGATGTTATAATATGAATGAAAGTTCAATTCTTTTTTATAATTTTTTATAATTAAAAGTAAAACAAACAACTAACTAAATTTAACTAGGTATTTGTAAAATGAAGTCAATATAAATATTTTTTTTTTCCTTATCATGAATCAGTAACAAGTATATGAATTCTGTTGTGGAAGTATTCAAATTGTGTCATGTCAAATATGAGCAATATTATCATTTATTCTTACTAGAGGTGTTATAAAGAATATTGGTTAATTTAAAGTTTTAATAGTCTTGAAAACAAGCTACCTAGGGAAGATATTAACTTCACTCTAGAGTTTCTTCTTCTCCCTCTACATGGGGGCTAACATCTCGTATCAAAACTTAAAACAATAAACTGAACACAACACCCTAAAGTTATTTCCATATTTATTTGCACTCAATCATATGAATTACATTTTCATCCATACAATCTCATGTGATTTTTACCATTAATTGACTGAGATAAAGTCATCTCGGATCTTACATGTTCTCACAACAAATATTAACACCTTAATTGGTCAAATCAAAAAGTAAATAAAGTACAAGGTCTAAAATCATCACAACTTATTCAAACATTAAAGACTAATACTACTCACAACTTCCATCAAATACTTAATCACTTATCATTTTAAGGAAAAATATAAAAAAATACTCACAATTAATGGAGAAAACACAACAACACTTATGTTTAAAAGTAGAAATCATGTAACAAGAAGTCTAAATTAAAATCAAATGTAGTCACAAAGATAAAAACTTATCCCAAATTTATCTCCACCAAACTCTTGAAGTTTCATTAAATCTCTTATATTCCTTTCTCGTACAATACTCTCTACTACCACACAACTCCTTCATTTCTTCTCTCTAAAGGTATCCTAATTAATCTATGAGAGAAGGTCGTCGACGGTTAATTGAGTCTCTCTTTCTTCTTTTATAATTTTCCAAAAGTTATTTTGTTGTTTCTTCAATATGTGTTCACATTTAATGAATCTTACAACAGTTGCCTCCTTTCAATAGTCATTTGAATGTATTTTTTTGTCAATTAACCATAACCAATGCTTTCACCAAGAGTTGTTTCAAACACCCCTTCAAAAAATTATTTAAATTCATTAAATCATCAAATAACTACTTCTGGCCCGTAAGCGCAAGGTATGTGGCGCTTAGTCGCGGTCTTCTCTATGATCTTGGAGCTTAAGTGCCAGTCCTGGGCACTTATGCGCCACAGTTCTTTTGCACGCCTTCTTCATTTTTGCTCCAAATTTGATTCTTTTTCACTCTTCTCACAATTTTTCATTCATTTGATTGTACCTGAAAAAGAAAACACACAAATACCTTTATTAAAGCACAATATCCTAAAAAATAGATATAAAAATGTTTACATAAATGCTATATATTTTAGATGTATCAAAATCTCTCAAACTTAAAATGTTACTTGTCCTCAAGTGACACTCAAATCTTTCAAAACCAAAATAAGTAGATTATGTAATGAGTTTCATTAGGATATTCTAAATTTTGATCTAAAAATATAATAGTCTCATTTAGAAAAAACATTAGTAAATGAGACCAACTTAGAGTTTAGAAATCTTTAATGTCAAGAAGTCTGAAAATATGAGTTCCTATCTAGTTTAGAAACACTTGTAAATTCTCCAAATATAGAGTTTAGGCATTCTATCTTTTCCAATTAAATTTTTTTTTTATTAAGAATAATTATACTGACTATATTATATCCTTAAGCTTAAGAGTTTTTCAAGTCTTATACTTTAAAAATATCAGATGGGAAACCAATTTTTGATTTGGCATTAATCATTAAGCTTCTCCTCACTTTTTCAACTTTTTTTTTCTATATCTGAATAGGCCTTTAATAATTTTGAATTCCACTCATTCTTTTCTAAAGCAAAGGTTTGATATAAATATTCTACTTAATAATAACAATTATTCGTCTGAAAAATGTTCATTATTAATTTTTTTAAAACAGAGTGATTTTTTTTAATTCAAGCCTGGATAGATGATCAACAATTTGATTCTCAGCTCCCTTCCTATCAACAATTCAAAGTCAATTTCTTGCATAAGAAGAATCTAACGTATCAATCTTATTTTGTATCCTTCTTTTTCATTAAATATCTAAGAGCAGAATAATTTGTATGCACAATATATTTTATTCAAATTAAGTATGATCTGAATTTATCAAAAGCATAAACTATTGCTAATAACTTTTTTTCAGTTATGGTATAATTAATTTGAGCTTCATTAAGAGTTCTACTAGCATAATAAATTACTTTGAAAATCTTATCATGCTTTTGTCTTAAAACAGCTCGAATAGCATAATCATTTGCATCATACATTAATTCACATGTTTTTTCCCAATCTGGTGAAACAATAATTGGTGTGTGACTAATTTTTCTTTTAATAGCTCAAAAGCTTTTAGACAATCATTATCAAAATAAAAAATTACATGTTTTTCAAGCAAATGACATATATACAACTATTTTTGAAAAATTTTTAATATACAACAACAACAACAACAACAACAACAAAGTCTTAATCCCACTACGTGGGGTCGGCCACATGAATCCTTTTTCTCCATTGCGTCCTATTTAGTGTCATCTTATCATTTAGTTCTAATAAATTAAGATCATTTTTAATACAATAAGCCCAAGTCTTCCTAGGTCTTCCTCTGCCTTTCTTAACACAAGTCGAATCTAATTTCCTTCTAGTAAATTAAGATCATTTTTTATACAATAAGCCCAAGTCTTCCTAGGTCTACCTTTGTCTTTCTAATAAATTAAAATCATCACCATTGCGTCCTATTTAGTGTCATATTTTCATTTAGTTCTAGTAAATTAAGATCATTTTTAATATTGCATCCTATTTAGTGTCATATTTTCATTTAGTTCTAATAAATTAAGATCATTTTTAATAGCGTCCTATTTAGTGTCATATTTTCATTTAGTTCTAGTAAATTAAGATCATTTTTAATACAAGAATCCTTTTGATCATTGTAAAAAATTTTTAATATATCGTATGTAAAATTCAGCATGTCCTAAAAAACTCATAATTTCCCCCACATTTGTTGGGTGAGGTAATTTAGCGATCACTTAAATTTTTGCTGGATCTACTTCCATATCATTTTCGGATATATGTTGTCCTAAAACAATTCCTCCTGTTACCATAAATTGACATTTTTTTTCAATTAAAAACTAAATTTGTTTCTTCACAGCACTTAAGAACTCTTAATAAACGTTTTAAACATGATTCAAATAAAGTTCCAAACACTGAAAAATCATTCATAAAAACAGCAATTCTTTTTTCAACTAAATCACAAAAAATAGTCATCAAACATCTTTGAAATGATTTTTCCTGGTGATGAGGTTTAATTTTATATAATCAATTCATATTCGCCACCCTATGACTTGTCTTATTGGTATTAACTTGTTATGTTCATTCATAGTCACAATCACTCATTTCTTAGGAACACAATGAATTAGACTAACACACACACTATCTGAAATATGGTAGATAATTCCAGCATCTAGCCACTTTAAAATTTCTTTCTTAATAATTCCTTTCATAACAAGATTCAATCTACTTTGAGGATCAGTTCTGGGTTTGCAGTTCTTTTCCATATGAATTTTATGCATATAGATTGAAGGGTGGTTCTTTTAGTATCAGCGATTGTCCATCTAAAGGCTTTTTATAATTCTTCAAAATTTTCATTAAACTCTCTTTTTCTTCTATAGTTAAATTTGAGAAAACTATAACCGGTAATGTTGAGGATTCACCTAAAAATACATATTTTAAATATTCAGGAAGTAACTTCAACTCAAGTTCAAAAGGTTTTTCAATCGATGGACAAAAAAGATTTATATTTTTCTATCGTGTTTAAAACTTCAAAACTTTCTCGAACATAATTTGAATATTTCTTAAAAAAATCTTCAAATTGTTCTAATTCCTCTTCTTGCTCGTGTCCAACTCATTCATTTCAGATTTCTTTTCAAAAGTTGTTTTGAAATTATATTCTCTTAGATGTTTTATTACATCCATTCTGTAACATTCATCATCTTTATCTTTATAGGATACTTCACTGATTTTGAAATATTAAAAGTAATTGTTTGATCATTAACGCACATAGTTAATTCCCCTTTCTACACATCTATCATTGCTCTTCCTGTAGTTAGGAAATGTCTCTCTAAAATGATAGGTATCCCCTTATTTTCCTCCATTTCTATCACAATGAAATCAACAGGAAAAATAAATTGATCTACTTTCACTAAAATATCTTCTATAACTCCCTTATGATATGTTATTGAACGATCTACTAACTGCAAAGTTACAGTAGTATGAGATATTTCTCTAAATCTCAATCTTTTAAATATTGATAATGACATAAAGTTAATGCTTGCACCTAAATCACAAAAAGCTTTCCCTTAAAATTTGTCTCTTATTGCACATGGAATTGTGAAGCTACCAGGATCTTTAAGCTTTTCAGGAAGTTTTTTTTTAATTATAGTGCTGCACTCCTCACTAAGTGAAATAATCTTGTTATCTTCTACCTTTTTTTTCTATTAAAAATATTATAAACTTCACATAGTTTGACATTTGTTTTAAGGCTTCAGTAAATGGAATATTAATCATAAGCTTTTTAAAGATTTCCAAAACTTTTGTTGACGAAGTCTCTGGGGAAATGTAGGTAGAAGTTTTTTAAAGTTAATTTCTAGTGGATAAATAGGTCTCTATAAACCTTTTTTAGCATCTTTTTTAGGCTCTTCAATTTATTCTCTCGCTACTTCAATCTCTTTTTGACTCGACATTTCAACTCTATTCCGCTTCTAAGCTGAACGACTTTTACATGCTCTCTATTATGGTTTTTTGTATTTACCTCTATATTACTAGGAAGTGTTCCTTAGGAGCTATTGCTTAATGAATTTGTTATTTGTCTGAGTTGATTTTCAATATTTTTAATTGTCACTCATTAAGTTTGTAGCTAATTTCCATTTGTAACACTACTTCTTCTATAGATAAATTTTTCTCCTTAAATTGTGAATTACTGTTAAAACTTGAAGGATAAGTATGTTTATTATTATTATTACCTTGGTTGTTCTAGTTCTCCAGTGGGTTTACTTGGTTATTCCCCCATTGTTAATTATCATCACCCGAAGTATTATTCCAGTTAAAGTTATGCTGGTTTTTCCAGCCTGGGTTATAATAGTTTAAATATGGGTTATTTGGCTTATTTTTTATGACATTCAAAGTTTCTAATGGTGCTCGAAATCTATCATTTGGCCTAATGAATTCTCTTCAATCATTGAAATTGGTTGATAAAAATTCATTCCAAATTGGTCTAACTTCCTTTAAATTGTAGCCATTTTATTTGCTAACATTGCAAAAGCATCAGATTCATGAATATTGGCTACTTTCTTAGGATTTACCCTCTCATTAAGCCATATAAAATTATTAGTAGTCTCTTCAATTAAAGCATAAGCGTCATGAAATGGTTTTGACATCAATGAACCACCAACAATGACATCAATAATAGATATAAGAGATACAACAATTCCATTATAAAAGGTTTAAATTATTAACCAATCTGGTATAGCATGGTGTGGACACTTTCTCGGCAGTTCTTTAAATTGTTCACAAGCTTCATAAATAGATTCCCCTACAAACTGATAGAAAGATGTAATATCATTTATAAGCTTCGTAGTTTTTTATGGTGGAAAATATTTAGCAAGGAATTTGTGCGTTAAATCACTCCAAGTTTTGATAGATCTATGTGCTAACAAATTTAACCATATCTTAGCCTTATCCCTCAGTAAGAATGTGAAAATCTAAGTCTAATAGCATCATTCAAAACACCATCATATTTAAATTTAACACATAATTTTAGAAAATTGATAAGATGTAAATTTGGATCTTTAGTTGGTGCTACCACAAACTGTTTATTTGATATCGTTTGGATAATAATAGATTTAAGTGCAAATGAATTAGCCACTCCAACAGGTTTTTGAATACTACAATGAAGTTCATATGCTGTAGAATTTGCATAATCTCTTAAAGGTCTAAATTCTTGATTAATTTTAGCATTTTGATTATTTTGATTTGTCATTTCTTGAAATTTTTTATCTTTTTCTGTATTTTTTATTTTTTTTAAAATTTTTTAATAGTTCTTTCTAATTTAGAATTGAAAGGCACTAGTCCTTTAAAACTCGAACTATGCATAAATTACTGTAAAATAAAATAAAATCACACAAACAAGAACTTATATAAAAATAACACTATAATATTCCTATAATAAATCTAAAAAATTAAATAAGACTTTCTAAAAAATTGAAATTTGCTTTCCTAAAAATTCCTTCAAAAATTTTTATTATCTCTAGCAATGACGTCAAAAACTTGATCCCGACTTTTATGACATGACTATGAAGTATGTGGTTATATTCTCAATTTTTCTTACTTATATTTCTTACTTTACACCAAAAACTTAACTCTTAAGCAAATAAAAGTGCAACTATTATATTTAAATATTGAGATATCATGCAAGTATACATATCTGTCAGCACTATTTTTTGTTGGAGGAGTTGCCCGTTGGAAGCTGTCGGCAGCCGGAATCTAAATCTCGTCGCCCGCTTCGGAAAGATGTTTAATTTACACACACACACACACACACACACACACACACACACACACAACACACNACACACACACACACACACATACACACACACACACACATATATAATTTAGAAAAATGTGGAAACAAACTGACCCCATATTTTTTATAGTTTAAATGAAAGAGAGCTATACCTCAAATCATGGATTTATCCCAAAGGATAAACACAATACTTGAGGATGAGACTCAATCAAATAAACTAAGAAATATATGACATACGTTTGGTCTGCGAAACAATTTTATTTGATGACAAGTTCTCACGAATAATTAAATAGGGTTTATATTAAGCTGAGTTCGGACAAGCTTCCTATAAGGGCAAACCCCCATAGTTAATTATATCTTAGATAATCGAAGTCACCTAAGAAAACTCTCGATAAAAAATAGCAAATATTAATTTCAAAGAGGTCAAAAAGTATATAACTTTTTAACGATATCAGATAAAGATGTGTAAAAGGAGAATGGTTCAAATTTGGAACATTTTGTTATAGAATCCAGAGGAAGAACTAGGGGATGTCATAGATTCAGAGGAGAACCTCGGAGACTTCCCAGTCTATCCTATTATTTGACTTTAGTTTAGAGAGAAGTATTTGAATATTCCATCCTGTCAATTTTATTAGTTAGGGCTTACATTCGTGTGAAACTTTGGAATCCTCAAAATCTTAAGACGAGTTAGGGCTTATATTGTTTAGCAGAGCTATACAAAGGCCTAAAAATGAGGTAAGGATTTATGTTGCATAAGCAAACTACCTCGAAGTCCTATGACTTGATTGTTTAATTCTAAAGAAGAAAATTGGTTTAGCTGATATATACGTGTTTTGTTGTTGAAGATGGTCGTGCTGCCCACAATGCTAGCTCTAAGCTCGTTGCCATGACGAGTTTAAGTTTTTAATGTGTCAGGTCATGATGTCAAATCAAATGACCCTAAGGTTAAAGTTTTTTAAATGTTATGGGGCATGTTAAAGTTGATTAGAGCGACACCGGTTAAGATCCTACGGTTCCCTCGTTCTGGTACCACTATTTTCTATGGGATTCACTTAGTCAAAATAAATTTACTAAACTTAACTTAATGAGTTCCATACTTTTATTTAGACAGTGGGAAGTCTCATTAACAATAGCAGGTTACCTCTTTCGAGGAATTCCAGATCATCTGATAGAGACATTTTAATTTAGTTGCAATTGTTGTTTGGTGATGTTTGTGATTAAATTTTGAGTTGTCTTGTATTTTGAATGTTATGGTGGTAAATATTATCTTGGCTGATTTTAGTTTTAGTTTTGGTTTTGATTTTGGGTTTTGCAACTATCCTAGTAGTTTTGGTTTTCATGCAAGGTAACATCGTTGTTTAAAATGCAATGTTGTGTTTTGTCATACATGCAGGTGAGTAAATATAATAACATACTGGAAAGTAAAGTACAAGAAACTAGTAATGCAGGTAAAATAAATTACAATAAAAGCGTACCTGAATATTCTTCCCGTCATCTTCAACTAAAACTCAAAATGCATGGAAGAGTATTTATATATTAAAAGCATTTTATGTAAAGTGGGGAAATAAGGTTCCGGTGATCTACCAAATCCTAAATCAGCCCTCATTAATTCAATTAAAGATGAATTTATTAAGAAAAACATACTAACTTTAGTGGACCTCTGATGTATCCAAAAGGTCAGGAGAAAGAAGCACATCCATGCTTCCCTCTCACTGTCTGGTGAAAATTCTCGAGCTCATTTAAACTTATCATGCTGCTTAATAATTCATCCTGTGAATACCTTCAATGCTCAGTGAATATTGACGTTTAAATTATCCCTAAGAGTAAGGTGATTATCATTTATCATTTAATTTGAGAATTATGTGGGTGAAGACCCTTAAAGGGCAAGTTAATGTTATTAAGACACTTCGCCAATTTTAGTTTTAACTTGGGCTTGTAGTGTTTTAAAGCTGTTCAATAGTTACATTCATTTTCTAATCCTCATTTAACCAAATTTGATTTAGCCAAGGTCACTACTGAGCCCTTAAGACCTTGATGGATATATTAGTAATTTTTTAAAGAAATTGAATTTTAAGTGATAATAACTCATTATAAAAATATTTGAATGTCATTTGAACACTAAATAAGGGTATTGAATTAGTGAGTTATTGACATTCAAAATCATACCTCTAAGTCTAGGATCTTTTAACTTAACAGTCTTCCAAATTTTAATAATTTAAGAAATTACAAATTTATCTTTTAATTAAGAAAAATGAGATTGGTTTCTACCATTTAATTCCTTGTGTTTCAATCATCTGAATGTGTTAATTAAGATCAAAGAATGCCCTTTTTCCCTTCTTGAATTAAGCTTAAACGTTAATTAAGACCAAATTTCCAAAATTATACATTTGCCCCTGAGGCTCTATCACTTCATAATTCATCAAATTTAATTCAAATAACTTTGAAATTTTTATCCTACCTCACTCATGGGTCAATTAAGACATCATAGGAGAAAATGTGATTTTTCAAAATTTGATTTAATTTTTATTGACATGCAAAAATATGATTTTTCAAAGAAAATTCAATAACTTGACCAAAAATAGGATTTTACTGGAGGTAGACATAGATCAGAGATCCACTTGGACCAAATTTCATGATTTTTTTTAGTTTTATTTGAATTATTAGAATTATTTTAAGTTATAGAGCATTAATTAATTATAAAATATTTTAAATGTGGAAAATTAAGTTTTATATTTTTCTTAAATCTCTCCAAGGTCAAGGAACTCAGAGAAAAAAATTACATTTTTTTTATTTTTCTTTGAATTATTAGAATTATTTTAGTGAGAAATTAAGGGAAAATCCATTTTTAGCTTTTAAAAATTATTTTTGAGCTTTAAAATTCAATATCTTCACTTAAAAAATTAGGAAAAATATTCCATTAGCTCCTAAGGTCTTAGGAAACAATTTAGAACATTTACATAAATTTTATTAATTTTGTGATTTTTATTAATTTTTCATTATTTGAATATTTAAAATATGCTTAAAAATGAAATTTTTTACTTTAATTAAAATTTTATTTTTAGAAAAATCCTCTGATCACATAAAACTCCCAAAAACCTGTTTTATAATTTTTTGAGTTATAGTTTAATTACTATGATTATTTAAAGTGTTAAAAGAGACATTTAACTTAGAAAATTAAATTTGGTTATCAAATGAACTCCAAATGTTTTAAAATTTTTTATGGAGTGTCGTCTGAACTTTAAAAAATTAAAATCAAGTCATTTAAATGTTTATTTTCCCAAATTAATTTCTTTTGTGTTATAGTGTTTTGTGAAAATTAGGTGTGTTCTTAATGACTTAGCTCATGACAAATTTTTCCTAGGGTTCTCTGGTCACTGTGAACTTACCAAAAATTTCTTGGATTTTTCTAAGCAACATGCTAATTACTATGATTACAGATGCAAATAATAGACATAAACTTGAAAAATAATGATCTCTGTCTAGGGGTCTCTTCTGACTTTGGAAAAAATTTGGGAAGATCCCCCATGATAGAGGCTACAAATGACCCAAATGGTATGCCATGGTGAAATACTTAAATGCATGGAGAATCAAAAGTCTTAAAATCATATTTAATTAATTAATAATCACACATGCATCAAATAAACTTCAAACCATTTCCACATTGTTCTCCTATGTTCACTGAGCACTAGGATATTTTTCTTTTATTTTTTTATTTTTCTACACTAAGATATGGACTTTTGAAGTTGGTTGAATTAAATAAATCTAAAAATCCCTGATTTTTCTACTTATCCTACGCAATGCCACCTCATACTACAACGGCTCCGAAGACTTGTGTGGCGCGCTTTGGTTGGACGTCGCCTTCCGTGTCAGCTCTGCACTTTATGCGCTGCTCCTTCGTCGGACTCCATCAGGTCCATCCACTGGATACACGCACGATCGAATGGTGCTCCTCCTTCATCCCCAACTGGTGTGAACCAATGATCGTTAACCCTAAAACCCTAATTTCTTGAGCTACATTCAACCAAATCACATGGGGTTTGATCCTATAGACTTGTCTAAGTGAGACATGACATGAAATCAAGTGTACATTAATGGAGAATCAAATGAAGCTCAGGATGAGGGGAAGAACTTATACCTTGGTATGAGAGGGGAGGCCTCAATCAGATGTGTTTGACACACTCGTGGAGGTCTAAAGGGCCTGAGAATGAAGTCCCAAGTCGTGGTGAAATGCCTAAGTATGAAATTGATCAAGGCCGATTTCAGGCGTTGGCCTTGAGCTATCTTGGAGGCTCTGTATGATGGGGCTTTTGTGGGGCTTCTTTTTCACTCACTGTGGTGAAGGTTTGGGTAAGTTTAATTTGATTTTGGTTTAGTGTGGAGTTGTGGTGGAGAGTGTCCTGTTTTTTACAAGGATTTGAGCTTTAAAATTGAACTCCAACAAGGGAAATTAGGACAGGAAAGTGGTTAGCTATGAGAGCAATTGGGCTGGTCACTTTGAGAAAATTTTAGCACCCAAACTTTGGTCGTAAATAGGCAAATTTATAGCCATGGTCGGAGAAGGGAGCTCAAGGCTTGACTTTAGGTGCAAAAGCTTGCTGAGATGGTGAGCTAAGCGGTGCAATTGACCAATGGGAGTGGGACAGCTCAGATGGGTCAATTGGGTGAGGATTTAAGTGTGGTGGCTCTCGGTTTTGAGGTGCTCCAGCGACTAGGCCAGTCGGCAATGGCAGGGGAGGTGCTTAGGTGGCTTAGGAACCTCAGAGGAATCTGTCACAACAATTAATTTGGGTTGGTGATAGGTTTTAGCAAAGATATCTTTGGCTTAAGTAATTTAGGAAACAAATCCCTTGATTTAGGAGACCTTTGGTCCATGGCTCATCTAGGGTGGGTTAAGTGGGTTGGTTACTAGGACCCAAAAGTTGGATGTAGAAGTATTGAATTGATCAATTTGACATGGCTAAGTCCATTTTGGTGCATGGGTTCAATGTGGGTCTCAATGGCCAAAGGTTGAGTTTGGGTTAGGCTAGCCATGACTTTAAGCCCAATTAATTGATCAAAATTGTGTATATGATTGTAATGAAGATTTTTGGTGAAGGGTTGAAATGATTTTGAGTTCAATTGGGGGTTCAATTTGAAGGATTTTGGGATTTTGGATGTTGGGCTAGACTTGGGTCTAGGTTGGGCTAAATCCAAATTGATTATTTAAAATGGTCTATAGGAACATCATGAAGAGTTTTCAACATAAATTGGGTGTCAATTTTGGGGTTAGGGCAATCAATTTGGTGGAATATGGGGATATAGCCAATTTAAGGAAAGTTTGGGGATTTTTGGACTTTGGTTAAAATTGAATGCAATTGAGGCTTCAAAAAGGCCAATTTAAGGTCAATTTTTTTTGTAGAATTTTTATGAAGAGTTTTCAACATAAATTGTGGCAAATTGAGTTGGCTATGGGTTTCGATTTGGTGTGATTAAGTCATAGGGCCAAATTGGGGGCTTGACTTAGATCAAAAGTGGGCTCAAAACATGGGCCAATTAAGGTTATATTTGGTTTAGGTTGGTCATATGAAAGGTGAATTTGAGTTTATAATTGAAATTGAGGGAAATTTAGGCCAAATTGATGGACATTTGAGGTGAATTTGGGAAAATTGAGCCTTTAAAGGCAATTTGGGGGTTTTGGTCAAATTGGTCAAATTAATTAAATTGGGTTCAATTGGAGGGTCCAAATTGGTTTTAGAAATGTTTGAAGTGATTTTGGAGGTTTTGAGAAAGTTTGGGGTGCCAAGGGTATTTTTGTAATTTTGGCAATTTTGGGGGTATTTTGGTAAATTTGGCATTTTTGGGTATCTTCAAATGGTTTTAAATTATTTTTGAACAAATTTGGATATTTTGGGTGAATTTGATGATTTTGACCAAATTTAGGGTTGTAAGGGCATTTAGACAATTTAGGTGGATTTGAGGGCAAAAGGCCAAGTTGGACATTTTAGTAGAATTGGGGTACCAATCACCATATATGAGCTATGGACCAATGAGATCCCCATTTGGGTGCTCTATGTACTGGTCTTAGCTAAACCCCAACCTGGGGTTAGTGGGTTTAGAGGACCATCTACATGAGTTTCCGAAAAGATCAAGGGATCAAAATCAACAATTTTTGAGTTTAGGGTTGTGAGTGATTGTGGGTGAGAGTGAGTGTAAGTGAGTGAACAAGCTTCAGACCAACACCCAAAGTCAACCCTAAGCTCAATCAGTCCTATGGGGACTCATCTTAAGTTTCCTCATACTGACCCCACCTACTAAGTGCTAGAGGGTAGGACCAATATGTGAAATTTCAAGTTGAGCAAAGAAGTATAGAATTTTTAATGGTGAGAGTTTCTTTTCTAGTTCTCTAGGAATAGTCAACTAGAAAAGTCCTATGGCTAGACCCTAGGCTACTAAAGAGGAAAAATTAAACCTCAACCAAAAGTGAGGTAAAAAATATCATTCTCAAGCAATATAAAACTTTTTTTATTAAGCTCCAAATATCAAACCCACAAGGAGAATTACAATCTGTTAATAAGAAATTAGATAACAACCTCTACTTTAAAAAATATTCTCACCCAAACTATAGACGCTATAATAGGAATGAAAGTTTCATTTTTTTGGTAATTTTTTATGATTGAAAATAAAGTAAACAACTAACTAAATGTAATTAGATATTTGTAAGATGAAAAAAATATAAATAAAATATTTTTTTCCTTATCATGAATCAGTAACAGGTATAAGAAATCTGTTGTGGAAGTATTCAAATTGTGTTGTGTCAAATAGAAGCAATATTATTCTTTACCCTTACTAGAGATGCTATAAAGAACATTGGTTAATTTAAAGTTTGAATAGTCTTGAAGCCGGAATAATTATATAAAACACTAGCTCTCACCCTAGAGTTCCCTCTTCTTTCTCCACCTCCGATTAATGAGAATCACCACTCTTATATGGTGAAGTTTTTCATTCATACTTGATTTTTCCTTGCGACATTTCATTGCTGCATAATTAAGAATTACACAACCTTCTAAGTACAAAATTTAACATTAAATCAAATCAGTTCAATCAATCATCTTCAGTTAGTCAGATATGACAATCAACTCAATTAAGTTAAAAATAAAATTTTAATTTTAAAATATAAAAGAGTTGCATTAGTTAACTACATATGTCTATCTGTGTCGCTCAATCTTCAGAATCGAGTCATAAGTCTAAACATAAATTTTCTAAGTTATAGCCCACTGCGTTTAACAAAGATATAACTATGGATAAGATTTTTAAACCATAGGAGGTGTTAGCTCACAATAATTTCCAAGTGGGTTATAATTTTATAAGAGTCGTGTTGGGTTTCATTCATCAGTGAGTTTGAAATCCATAAGTAACATCTTTTTAGACTATGTTTAAGCTTCCAACCATTGCTGGTAGAGCTCACATTAATATGGGGTCTAAGACGATCCTTTTGGCATTTCCATAGGAAAAACCATCTCTTAAACTTTTCAATGATCCATTTTACGTAAGATAGTCACATCCTTCTAATTAAAGTGATCAAATTGAACCAAAATCTTAATTTAATTTTTAAATTATAAATCTCAATCATTGGATAGATTGGAGCACCATTAATCTTCATAACTTCTAATGTTCTGCACTCCTGACCCGTTGGCTTTTAGTAATAACAATTCGAAGCTAAGCAAATCCTTCTTCAAATTTCAAATAATGCTCTTGAAATATATCTTAGAGATCTACAGAAACACCAACTACTATTTTGATCGAGTATTTTTCTAAGATGTAATTAATTAAAAATGCTTGTCTCTTTAAGGATATTAGACCCAATATTAATGTAACTCCAATTCTATTTTATTATGGAAGAGAAAAACTTATGGTCTATAGAACCTCAGAGTAGTGCAACAATCATTTCGAGATTATACTTATTATACAGTAATATTTTCATCCATTTTTTGATGCATATTTGATCATAAATAAAGAATTTCAAAATAGTGCATTTCTTTACACATTCTTACTTCCTGATAGTTTGTATCTTCAAACACATAAGTAGCTAGAAAAAAATCAAGCCCAACTAAATAAAATTAGCATTTAAAAGAAAACATGAAGAAGCCTTTTGATTAGAGCTTCCTCTAAAAGTATAATGAAGCATTATTGAACAACATAATTTTTGAGAAATATTGACTCTCATGTAGAGATAAACAAAAGATAATATATTCAATATTAAATTAAATTTAAAAATAGAGTTTAATTTATTTTTTTAAATGAATGGCATGAATTCTCTCTTTTAGGCTTTATTTAATTGTTTTTTATTTTATATATATATATATATATATATATA
>JXCR01081437.1:39820-53652 GCA_002079205.1 Phalaenopsis hybrid cultivar
ACATTATAAAAAATTTTGAAAAAACATCATATTTTCATCTTTTCTTTCCCTACTCACATTAATCCCTCCTCTCCAACAAAATGCCCATATTAAGTGGAATTAAATTACATCAAAATCTTGTACTTAGAATAAAATCATTGGCTTATCCTGAAATATTCCAAGCAATAACAAGATTATAATCATTATGGGGCAACTTGGTTGAAAAATTTAACTAACATTTGAGTTAAATGTTATGAAAAAAACTAGTCAAATAAAGGTTACAGTTTTCGAAAAATTTGTTTTAACTTACAGCATAGAGTTGGTCAATCCTTGAAGAAGTAGAACTTGAGGAGCCGTTCGATATACTATTTTAGTCAGGATTTTAGCAATGTTTAATTAAAATCCTGTTTTATACTCTTTATAAATCCTAAACTTAAAAAAAATATGTGGCATAATTTACTATAATATAAACAGATCTAACATATACCATGCCAAAAAACATCAAAAATTTTGAACTCCTAGGATTTACTAAATCTTGTAAAATCAATATTTACAAATCCCTACTCGAATTAAGTCATATTCCTCGCTAAATAGCCTCTACGGATCGCATGCAAATACTTCTCTGTATTCCTGAATAAAAATAAATCCCAACAATAAACAAGAAAATGAGGTTACAGAGAAGCAATAACCACTTATATGGAGTTGTATTTCTTGGGNGACTAGAGATGTTACTTTTGTTTGAACAGAAGGAGGATTGACCAAAAATTTTCATATTTTTGTTGGCTTACATCAGGGATCGGCTTTAAGCTCATATCTTTTTTCTTTAGTTATGGATGCTCTTACTGGACATTTACAGGAGGATGTATCTTAGTATATGTTTTTTGTCGATGATATCCTTCTCCTGGATAAGGCGAGAGAAAAAACTCAGGAAAAACTTGAATTATGGAGGTCTACATTGGAGTGTAAAGGCCTTCGTTTGAGTAGAACTAAAACTGAATACATGGAATGCAATTTTAGTAGTAGAGCTAATGACAATTGTAATTATGGGGACAAAATTAATAAAAGGTGTGAACGCTTTAGATATCTTGGGTCTATTGTTTAAAGTGATGGTGATATAGATGGGAATGTTATTAGTAGAATTCAAGTTGGTTGGTTGAAGTGGAGGATTGCTTNCATCTTAGTGTATGTTTTTTGTCGATGATATCCTTCTCGTGGATAAGGCGAGAGAAAAAACTCAGGAAAAACTTGAATTATGGAGGGCTACATTGGAGTGTAAAGGCCTTCGTTTGAGTAGAACTAAAACTGAATACATGGAATGCAATTTTAGTAGTAGAGCTAGTGACAATTGTGATTATGGGGATCAAATTATTAAAAGGTGTGAACGCTTTAGATATCTTGGGTCTATTATTTAAAGTGATGGTGATATAGATGGGAATGTTATTAGTAGAATTCAAGTTGGCTGGTTGAAGTGGAGGAATTCTTCGGGCTTATTGTGTGATGGAAAAGTACCGCTTAGACTGAAAGGAAAATTTTATAAGATAGTGGTGAGACCGACAATGCTTTATGGCGATGAATGTTGGCCTTTAAAATAGAAGCATAAAACAAATTTAAGTGTTCCCGAGATGAGAATAATTAGGTGAATGAGTGGCTTCACACTTAGACACAAAATGCGAAATGAATATATCCATGATAGGGTTGTTTTAGCTCCAGTGACGGACAAAATTAGAGAAAGTTGTCTAAGATGGTTTGGTCATATTAAACGTCAACTATCTGATGATCTGATTAGAAGAGTAGATGTTTTAGATTCGACTTATGTAAAGAAAGGCAGAGATAAACCTGGAAAGATTTGGGCATATTGTATAAAAAATGATCTTAATTAATTAGAATAAATGAAAATATGACACTCAATAAGACGCAATAGAGAAAAGGGATTAGTGGGATAAGGGTTCGTTGTTGTTTTTGTTTTTATTGTGGTAAATAAATTGTAGAATTAACTTGTTAGACTTGTAATTGCTCTTCCACCAACTCTCCCATGACTTTGACGTCTTTCTTAATACATCATATTAATACATCATAGAACCATACAAAATTTGTAGCTTTGGTGGATCAAACTATTCAACACGATTAGATTACTCACAAAAGAACTTACGCTTATAACTTTTTTTTAAAAGAGAAGCAAAAAACATACAAACTATAATCAATCAACTTCAATCTTATCAAAAAGCACCAACAAAACAAAAATCAACTCCAATGTAGTCAATCCAATCCTATTGAACAGGCTGCTCATATCAGGTGGAATTAAAGTACAATAAATCTCATACTTAGAAAGAAACTCTTTAGCTTGATTTGAAACATTCNTTGCTTCGGGCTTATTATGTGATGGAAAAGTACCGCTTAGACTGAAAGAAAAATTTTATAAGATAGTGGTGAGACCGACAATGCTTTATGGCGATGAATGTTGGCCTTTAAAAGAGAAGCATAAAACTAATTTAAATGTTCCCGAGATGAGAATACTTAGGTGAATGAGTGGCTTCACACTTAGAGACAAAATGCGAAATGAATATATCCATGATAGGGTTGTTTTAGCTCCAGTGACGGACAAAATTAGAGAAAGTTGTCTAAGATGGTTTGGTCATATTAAACGTCAACTATCTGATGATCTGATCAGATCAGGAGAGTAGATGTTTTAGATTCGACTTATGTAAAGAAAGGCAGAGATAAACCTACAAAAATTTGGGCATATTGTATAAAAAATGATCTTAATTAATTAGAATAAATGAAAATATGACACTCAATAAGACGCAATAGAGAAAAGGGATTAGTGGGATAAAGGTTCGTTGTTGTTTTTGTTTTTATTGTGGTAAATAAATTGTAGAATTAACTTTTTAGGCTTGTGATTGCTCATCCACCAACTCTCCCATGACTTTGACGTCTTTCTTAATACATCATATTAATACATCATAGAACCATACAAAATTTGTAGCTTTGGTGGATCAAACTATTCAACACGATTAGATTACTCACAAAAGAACTTACGCTTATAACTTTTTTTTAAAAGAGAAGCAAAAAACATACAAACTATAATCAATCAACTTCAATCTTATCAAAAGGCACTACAATAAATCTCATACTTAGAAAGAAACTCTTTAGCTTGATTTGAAACATTCCACGAAAAAATTGGGTGATTATAATTATTCCAAGGCAACTTGGTTAAATAAGTTATCTAACATCTGATTCATACATTATAAAAAATTTTGAAAAAACATCATATTTTCATCTTTTCTTTCCCTACTCACATTAATCCCTCCTCTCCAACAAAATGCCCATATTAAGTGGAATTAAATTACATCAAAATCTTGTACTTAGAATAAAATCATTGGCTTATCCTGAAATATTCCAAGCAATAACAAGATTATAATCATTATGGGGCAACTTGGTTGAAAAATTTAACTAACATTTGAGTTAAATGGTATGAAAAAAACTAGTCAAATAAATGTTACAGTTTTCGAAAAATTTGTTTTAAATTACAGCATAGAGTTGGTCAATCCTTGAAGAAGTAGAACTTGAGGAGCCGTTCGATATACTATTTTAGTCAGGATTTTAGCAATGTTTAATTAAAATCCTGTTTTATACTCTTTATAAATTCTAAGCTTAAAAAAAATGTGGAATAATTTACTATAATATAAAAAGATCTAACATATACCATGCCAAAAAACATCAAAAATTTTAAACTCCTAGGATTTACTAAATCTTGTAAAATCAATATTTACAAATCCCTACTCGAATTAAATCATATTCCTTGCTAAACAGCCTCTACGGATCGCATGCAAATACTTCTCTGTATTCCTGAAATAAAAATACATCCCAACAATAAACAAGAAAATGAGGTTACAGAGAAGCAATAACCACTTATATGGAGTTGTATTTCTTGGGCTACCAACCCCAAAAGCATAAGGATGAGGTTACAAAGAAAATCTGATCTCAAATATGAATGAATAGGAATAAGAAAACTTCTCTTTAATATGAAGGAAAGGTTAAAAGAAGAGAGAGTATTTGCTACCTGCTGCAAATCGCGAAAGGCAAATAATCGCGTCGCCTGTATGTCGCAGCGAAAAGAAAAGCGAATCCACAAATTCAACATGCGAAATGCTGAACTGAGGCCACCGGGTAGCTGTGTATTTGCGCAATATCAAACTCAGTCCAAATCCGCAGGCGGAATGAGAATCCGAATCCACGAGCTGCCTGAATCAGAATCAATAGCACCGAGCGGCCCGAGCAGGCTGCANAGTTACAAAGAAAATCTGATCTCAAATATCAATGAATAGGAATAAGAAAACTTCTCTTTAATATGAAGGAAAGGTTAAAAGAAGAGAGAGAGTATTTGCTACCTGCTGCAAATCGCGAAAGGCAAATAATCGCGTCGCTTGTATGTCGCAGCAAAAAGAAAAGCGAATCCCCAAATTCAACATGCGAAATGCTGAACTGAGGCCACCGGGTAGCTGTGTATTTGCGCAATATCAAACTCAGTCCAAATCCGCAGGCGGAATGAGAATCCGAATCCACGAGCTGCCTGAATCAGAATCAATAGCACCGAGCGGCCCGAGCAGGATGCACTCGATTCGCCATTTCGGCGTTTCGCGCTGCAGCCATCGCTCTTGCCAAAAAATTAAAACGCGAAACGTGAATTCAAAATCAATTTTATATTTATATTTTATTAGTACGATCTTTTTTTTACCTAAATTTTATCCAACAATTGATTTTACAGGCGAAAACCAAACATTTTATTTTTTTAATGTAATATTCAAGCCACTAATGTAAAAATCAAATGAACCCAAACACGTTTAGTTTGGTTTAATTTTGTTGAAATAATGAGTTTTCCATGAATCACATTCAAATAACAGCAATTATGTAAGGAGAGAGAAAGAGAGTAGAGGAATAAGTGGGTGTGTGTTTATTTACAAGATATTCTTATAGATGATACAATATAATGTTAAATTCTTTCATGCTTTAAAGAGGGTTGTACAATATATTTTTGTTTTTTTACGTGCAAGAGCATATCGCCCAATTGTTTTCTCACTCGGTCGATTGAGCTTGATTAGCTTTGGGCGAGCAAGGCAGGTTGGGTTGGGCTAGGCTTGGTCGGCGTTACTTGTAGTTTGATTTAGTTTGGTTGGCGACCATTGATTTTTGGAGAGACTTCTAGTCATCCACGACATGATTGGAGATGTTCAAAGAATAGATCTTCACTCGAGTCAGGTTCTTTGTGGTGGTTGGCTCGGATATCTCTTTACCTCATTTTTGGACGAATAGTTTGGACTTAGATAATTTAGTCATATTTTATCCTTCAAGTGGCTCTGTAAGCTTTTGGCTTGGACAACTACACTTAGTCAAATAAGTGGGTCTCATATTCTTTTGTCGATGTGCCCTTCCNTGACATGATTGGAGATGTTCAAAGAATAGATCTTCACTCGAGTCGGGTTCTTTGTGGTGGTTGGCTCGGATATCTCTTTGCCTCATTTTTGGACGAATAGTTTGGACTCAGATAATTTAGTCATATTTTATCCTTCTAGTGGCTATGCAAGCTTTTGGCTTGGACAACTACACTTAGTCAAATAAGTGGGTCTCATATTCTTTTGTCGATGTGCCCTTCCTCGCCATACTCTTCTCCTTCATATCATTAAAGCTCCTCAGAATCAGCATTTTATGTGCATATTTTAGTTTCTTGATTCTCTTTCTTCTTCAAAATAACACTGCAATAAGAATAAGAAAATTTAATACAAAAAGTAAATCACATTTATTATTAATCAATATTTTAATAATTGAACTTCCTTGATTTTCGAACCAATGATTCTTATGAATAAGACATGGTGGGACTCTTCACATTCCATATTTTCTCCGCATTCCTTTCTATTTTAATCAGTCGGTTTCTGAATGTTATAGTGGAGAATGTGTTGAATCCTCAGATCGATGTCCCCCTTGTTTTTTATTCTTTTTTAGNGTTCTTATGAATAAGACATGGTGGGACTCTTCACATTCCATATTTTCTCTGCATTCCTTTCTATTTTAATCAGTTGGCTTCTGAATGTTATAGTGGAGAATGTGTTGAATCCTCAGATCGATGTCCCCCTTGTTTTTTATTCTTTTTTAGAGACAGGAATCGTCAGCTTATCTATATATATGTTGTCATCATTGTTCACTGGTTCGAGGTTTCTTCTAGTGAACAATTCTTCTTCTCTAAGAGCCCTCTTCAATCTAAATTCTCCGGTCTCCAGTCAGTCACCGCTTTTTATGTCTTTCCTCTTTTCCTTTTAAGTTAGTGTTTTAATTCTTAAGTATTTAAGTTAAAAAAAATCTAGTTTAGGTTAACTCAATAGCCTCCTTGGATTAGGCTTGGTTTGGGTTCGNACCCTCTTCAATCTAAATTCTTCGGTCTCCAGTCAGTCACCGCTTTTTATGTCTTTCCTCTTTTCCTTTTAAGTTAGTGTTTTAATTCTTAAGTATTTAAGTTAAAAAAAATCTAGTTTAGGTTAACTCAATAGCCTCCTTGGATTAGGCTTCCTTTGGGTTCGATCCAGGTCGACCTGAACACAACTTAATTCTAATCTCTAGAACAACCTAACTTAAACCATGAAAACCCTAACATGGGTCTAACCCAACCCCGACCTAACCCAACCTTAACCCAACTCAGCTCAGGTCTAGCCCAACTTAACCCAAACCCTAAAACCTAACCCAAGTTTGACCCAACCAAGACCCGACCCAGCTTAAGTCGAGCCTAACCTAACCCAAACCCTATTACTTAACCCAGGACTAACCAAACTCAATCCTGACACAATCTAGACCTAACTCATCTCTAATCTAGCCCAACTTAACTAAAAACCTAAAACCTAATCCAGGTCTGACCCAACCTAGACCCTACCCAGCTCAGATCTAGCCCAACTTAACCCAAACCCTAAAACCTAACCCAAGACTGACCCAACCCACACCACACCCAACATAGACTTAATCTAGCTCATGTATAACCCTACCTAACCCAAACCTAGCCTCAATCTGCCCCAACCAAGACCTGGCTTAGCCTAACTTCAACCTTAAACCTAACCAAAGTCTAGCTCAACCCAGACCTAACCCAACATAGCGCAAAGTCTAAAATCTAACCTAGGTCTCACCCAACTGACACACCTTAAATGTGTTATTTTTATATATATACATNGGTTTGGGTTCGATCCAGGTCGACCTGAACACAACTTAATTCTAATCTCTAAAACAACCTAACTTAAACCATGAAAACCCTAACATGGGTCTAACCCAACCCAGACCTAACCCAACCTTAACCCAACTCAGCTCAGGTCTAGCCCAACTTAACCCAAACCTTAAAACCTAACCCAAGTCTGACCCAACCAAGACCCGACCCAGCTTAAGTCTAGCCTAACCTAACCCAAACCCTAAAACTTAACCCAGGACTAACCAAACTCAATCCTGACACAATCTAGACCTAACTCGTCTCTAGTCTAGCCCAACTTAACTAAAAACCTAAAACCTAATCCAGGTCTGACCCAACCCAAACCTGACCCAACCTAGACCCTACCCAGCTCAGATCTAGCCCAACCTAACCCAAACCCTAAAACCTAACCCAAGACTGACCCAGCTCAGACCAGACCCAACATAGACTTAACCTAGCTCATGTATAACCCTACCTAACCCAAACCTACCCTCAGTCTGTCCCAACCAAGACCTGGCTTAACATAACCTCAACCTTAAACCTAACCTAAGTAGCTCAACCCAGACCTAACCCAACATAGCACAAAGTCTAAAATCTAACCTAGGTCTCACCCAACTGACACACCTTAAATGTGTTATTTTTATATATATACATTTTATGCTCATTTTTAAGGATATTGCGCTTCAATGGAAGATATTTGTGTGTTTTTTATTTCAGATACAAGAGATGAAGTTCAAGAGAAAAAGGAGCAAAGCGGAGCAAAATATGGTTAAATGGAGCGAAGGAGCAAAAAGTGATATGGCGCCTAGGTGTCAGGATCTGGCACCTAGGCGGCAAGTAGTTGGGCTTCTAAAAGGTTGACGCCTCAACTAACCGATTTTTCTGCAATGAATGTGTAGGAATTTGAAGAGGTGCTTGAAGTGACTCTTGGTGATTTTAAGAGCTTTATTCAAAGGCGCCAACCTTCTAGAAGCCCAACTAATTGATTTTTGTGCAATGAATGTGGAGGAAATTTGAAGAGGTGCTTGAAGTAACTCTTTGTGATTTTAAGAGTTTTATTCAAAGGAAGCATTGGTTGGTCGAAAAAGGGGGTTGCTTGAAAGAGAGTAAAGGGGTGGGTGTGTGTGCGTGGTGTAAGTGTGTGTGTGAGAAAGTGTGTTAGTGAGAGCCTTTCAAGTGTGCATTTTGGTGTGTTTATTGGAGTAAGAAGTCATCAAAGGAACTTCAAAGGATTTGCTTAGGGAGAAGTTTCAGATAAGTACTTTGTATTTTTGTTTAAGTTTTGTTTTACTATGTAAACTTGGATTTTAATATATAAATCATGTCTTTTTTTGTGTTATCCCCATGAAGTCTGAGTAGTTTCCTTTATTTTTCTCCTTGCATTAAGAGAATACTTGTGTAGGATTAGAGTTTTTTAAGATTTCTCTTATTTAATACTTGTGATTATTCATTATTTCATACTTAATTTACATCTTCAATCTAGCCAATTAGAATATTAAAATTTTTTGTAATTTCATAATGACCCAGGAGGGCTATGTGTTCCTCGATTAGTAAGAATCACATTAATCTAGTGGGTGAGAAGGTAGCCCATTGGTTAACGCAAATAGATAGAGAGATAAGTTTTGATAGGCGTAAATTTTTTATTCTAGGATGACAGGCTAGAAGCTTTAGCAATTTAACCAAGAGTTTGGAACTTAAGGCTAGGTTATTCCAGAATAATGGCGTAGTGGATAATCTGGAAGTGATAAGCTAGAACATAGCTAACATAACCTAGGATTTGGAACTTAACTCTAGGTTAGCCAATGTTCTTTATGCACTCGGAAGAGGATAAAGAATCGATTGCTCCTATTTGGCACAAAACTACATTTAAATTATTAGACATTTGATTCCTACACTGATTAAAATCACTTTTCAAGGGGAAAGAACTTTTACATATTTTGAACAATTCTACGTAAAACTAGTTAGGAAATACTATATTTTCTTTAAGCTTTGAAATAGAATTAGTAGGAACTCAGTAACTTATTTCTACATATAAACTTACTACCATATTTTCTAGAATTGCCTGAAGTTAAAGTAAAGTTTTACTAAGTCCATAAAAAGAGCTTCATCTTCTGTGTGGGATTGATACTCGTGTTTTAAAAGAAAATCATATATTACTTGAAGTGATATGTATACTTATGTGATACCATAGTATATAAAATATTAGTCAGATTTTAATTTTTATAACATATCTATTGTGCACACTAGCCGCTAAAATATATTGGGTCAAGTTTTTGGTCATATTTTTTGAAACTAAATAACTGCATAATTGTGGGTTTTTTTTAAACTGTATACTTATTTTAGGAAAGTTGTAGTGTTGTTTAAATATATAAATGTTTATTTTTGTGCTAAAAATATTTTTTATAAAAAAAGAGAAAAAACCAAAAAGAAGAAAAAAATTTATGAATTTTATTTAATGTTATTTTATTTTATTTTAATTTCTAAACTTTTACTTTTGCATGTGTATTTCAAATCTAAAGGTTTAGTACTTTACGATTCTGAGTTAGAACAAACTATAAAAAAAATTTGAAAACGTAAAAACTTAACAATTTTAAAGAAACGAAGAACACATTACATAATAATGTTAATAATTAAACTCTTGAAAATGAACATCATCAAAGACCTTTAAGGTACTATGCAAGCCCTACAACAGATGAAATTAATTTAAGCATACAAACCCCTGTTGTAGCGGCTAACTCATTTGAGCTAAAACTTGACTTAATCCAAATCGAACAAAACAATCAGATTGGGGGAAATCCATCGAGGATCCAAACTTACATCTTGCTAGTTTTTCTAAAATTGTATGTTACATATAAGTATGTCGATGTATTAAGCAATGTTGTTAGGCTTAGAATTTTTCCTTTTTCCTTAAAGGATAAAGCTAAGATGTGGTTAAACTCATTAGCACATGGATCTATCATAACTTTAGCAGATTTAGCACAGAAATTCCTAGTGAAGCATTTTCCACCTTCAAAAACTGTTAAGCATATAAAAGATATTACCTCTTTTACTCAATATGAAGGTGAATCAATATATGAAGCTTGGGAACGATTTAAGGAACTCGTTAGAAAGTGTCCACATCACGCTTTTTTGGACTGGTAAACATTTTATAATGTGTTAGTATGATCTCATAGATCTATTGTTGACACTCCTGTTGGAGGTTCATTAATGTAAAAAACCATTTGATGAAGCTTATGAATTAATAGAAGAGATTTCTACTAATAACTTTCAACAGGCCTTTGAAAGGGTAATTCCTAAGAAAATTGTCAGTGTTCATGGTAATGATGCAATTTCTATTTTGGCATTGCTAGTTGCTACAATATCTAGGAAGTTAGATTAATTTAGAATGAATTTACCTCAAACACCACAAGTGAGCGAGGAAAATTCATTGAGACAATTGATTGATTCTCAACCTTCATATGAGACTTTAAATGTAATTAACAATAGACTCAATAACCCATATTTTAACTATTATAACCCAAGTTAGAAAAAATGCCCTGGAATAATGATTCTGGTGGTGGAAATTAGCAATACGAGAACAATCAAGCAAACTCATTGGGAAAGTGGAATAACCAGGGTAATGCTAACTATAGACCTTCTTATACTCCCGACTATATAAATAATCAAAAAATTAAGGAGAAGAAGTTGGCTATAGAAGAAGTTGTGTTATAGATGGAGAATCAATTACAAAATCAGAGTGTTGTAAAAAGAAATATTGAGAATAAAGTAGGACAAATTGCCAACTCACTTAACAATAGACCTCAGGGACCACTTCCTAGTAACACTGAAGTTAATCTTAAAGATAAAAACAAAGAGAAAGTCAAAGAAGTCAAGTTGAGAAGTGGTAGAGAGTTGGAGACTAAAGTACAAAATAAGATTGAAGTTGGGAGGGAAATTGATTAAACTAAAAAACATGAATAAAATGTTCCTAAAGATATGGAAAAACTTATTTCTCCAACTAAAGTCAATTTAGAAAGACCACCACCTCCATTTCCTCAAAGACTTAGAAAGCAAAAACTGAATCAACATTTTTTTAAGTTTTTGGAGATATTTAAAAAGCTAACAATCAATATTCTTTTTGCTGAGGTGATGGAGAAAAGGCATACTTATGTCAAATTTATGAAAGAAATTTTAAATAAGAAAAGAAAGTTTGGAGATCATGAGACTGTTGCACTAAACTGGTAGCTTGGCTATTCCATGTATGATAGGAGAAAGATTTTGTTGAAAAGCTCTATGTGATTTAGGAGCTAACATTAACTTCATGTCATTATCAATATTCATAAGGTTAGGTTTAGGAAAGATTTCTCCCACTACTATAACCCTGTAGTTAGTTGATCGATTGATTACTTACCCTAAAGGAGTTATAAATGACGTACTAGTGAAGGTGGATAAATTTATCTTTCCTATAAATTTCATTATATTAGATATGGAGGAAGATAACGAAATGTCAATTATTTTAGGGAGACCTTTCCTGGCCACAGGACGATCCATGATAGATGTTCAAAAAGGAGAGTTAACCATGAGAGTTAAAGACCAGAAATTTAAATTAATTTAAAATCAATGAAGTGTTCAATGAAAGAAAAAGATGATGAATGTTATAAAATGAAGATTATTAATGATTTAGTTAATAAGCATTTCCATGAAAGTTGTAAAGCTAAAACAAGACAACAAGAATTGGACTACGAGAATGAGACTAATTTTCAGGATAAATCTATTGAGATAAACACTGAGGATTCAAATCATGTTCAGGAAAGTTGTGAGATTTTGACACTACTGAAAAAAGTAAACCACTTATTTAGTCTATTGAAAAACCTCATGAACTTGAGATGAAGGTTCTCCCTATGTATTTAAAGTATGTTTTTTCTAAGGAAATCATCAAAATTTTCTATTATAAGATCATCATACTTAACTGAAAATCAAGAAGATAAATTGATGGAGATATTGAGAAATTATAAGAAAGCCTTTGGATGGACATTAGCAGATATTAATGGAATTAGCTCTTCAATTTGTATGTATAGAATTTTAATGGAGGATAATTATAAGCCTAGGGCAGATCCTCAAAGGAGATTGAACCTTATCATGAAAGACATTATAAAGAAAGAAATTTTAAAGTGGTTCGATGCTAGAATTATTTATCTTATTTCTGACAATGCATGGGTTAGTTTGATTCACTGTGTTCCAAAGAAAGGGGGAGTGACTATATCTATAAATGAAAGAAATGAACTAATTAGATGGTGAATTTGTATTGATTATAGAAAATTGAATCTCGCCACTAGGAAAGATCACTTTCCTCTACCTCTTCTGAACCAAATGTTGGATAGGCTAGCTGGGCACTGATATTTCTACTTTTTGGGTGGATACTCTAGATACCAACAAATACTCATAGCTCTTAAGGATCAAGAAATGACAACTTTCACAAGTCCTTATGGAACTTTTTCTTTTAGAAGAATTCCTTTTGGTTTATGTAATGCACCTGCAACTTTTCAAAGGTGCATGATGTCCATTTTTTGTGATCTAATTGAGAAGGGAATTGAAGTTTTCATGTATGACTTCTCAGTTTTTGGAACCTCCTTTGATTCATGTTTAGATCATTCAATGAGAGTTTTGAAACAATGTAAAAAAACAAATTTAGTTCTCAATTTAGAAAATTATCAATTTAGAGTCGCAGGAGGAATTATTTTGGGACATAAAATTTTTGAAAATAGCATGGAAGTAGATCCAACCAAAATCCAAGCTATTTATAAACTCCATATTCTTACCACAATGAGAGGAGTTTGATGTTTTCTAGGAAACGTTGGATTTTACAGGTGTTATATTAAAGACTTTTCGAAAATTGTCAAGTCTATGTGTCATCTTTTAGAAAAAGATACAATATTTCATTTTAACGAGAAATTCCTGAATTTTGTCAATTTATTAAAGAAAAAATTAATCACTGCACTTATTATTATTTCACCTGATTGGGAAAAACCATTTGAGTTAATGTGTGATGTGAGTGATTATGTTAGTGGTGCGGTGTTAGGGCAAAAGTATGATAAGATTTTTAAAGTTATATACTAGGCCAATAAAACTCCTAATGAAGCTCAAATAAATTATACCACTACTAAGAAGGAATTATTGACAATAGTATATGCATTTGATAAATTCAAATCCTATCTAGTTGGAGCTAAATGTATTGTGCATACTAATCATTCTGCTATAAGAATCTAAAGCTGAAGAATGATGCGAAACCAAGATTAATTGAATGGGTCATTCTAATGCATGAGTTTAATTTTTGAAGTAGTGGATAGGAAGGGTTCTGATAACCTAATTGTTGATCATTATTCAAGGCTTAAATAGAAGAATTATGGTGATTTTGATGATGAAATAAATGAAAATTTTTCTAATGAACAATTATATGCTATTACTAAGTGGCATGTTTCATGGTATGCTAATATAGTTAACTATATGGTTAGTAATATTTTACTCTACGAATTAAGAAGTCACCAAAAGAAGAAGTTCATTCATGATATAAAATTCTACTTCTGGATGACCCTTTTTTATTTAAGAAATGTAAGGATCAAGTTATCCGAAGATGTGTACCCTTTAAAAAATTCAAGAA
>JXCR01081438.1:0-32536 GCA_002079205.1 Phalaenopsis hybrid cultivar
ACAAGAACTGGCTGAATCATGAAATATATTATAGTTTGATCTAAAAAGATAAAGTTAAATTTGTTTTAAAGCATCTGTATACAAATAAAATTAAAGGAGACATTGAAGCAGTCAATTTAACAGACCTTTTTTTTTAATACTAAAAATATGAGAGCAAATTACTGGAGATGAGCAACCTTTAAGAACAAAAAATGATTATAGCAACTATAGGGAAATCAAACATAAAAGTCATGCAATTAAGTGAAGATAGAGAATGATGGAACATAAAGAAGAAACACGTCAAAATTATAGTGAATTTGTTTTCATGGTAGATATACGATGTAGGGTCTTGTGTACTAAGGCAATAGCTAGAAAAAAACATAAATTGCATAAAAAGAATCTTCTGATGAAGTTTATTGATTTGAAAAAGAAATGATGGTGTGCAAGATAAACTAGTTTTATTAGCAGTATGAAGAACAAGGGTGTGCAAACTGTATGATGAAATCCAAATTAATTCAATAGTGCCTAGTATCTGCAAAGTGGCCAGATAATTTCAAAACACTATATGATAATAACAAAAAAATTTTGAAAGTAATGGGCTTAATATTAGTAGAACAATATGTGAATGCATGATTTGTAATTTTTATAAATAATAAATTAACAATTATCAGTCAATATTATCTCAAGACCAAGTAATACATAAGTGTGATAGATTAAGCACAACATGATTTGACGCAGCATACAGTTTCCAAAAAAATCATAGATTTAACAGATCTACATAGAATAAATAATACATGATTTCTTTCTAATATGCTCTATTCCAGGTTAGTAGAACAACCTCAAGTTGATAAAAAGAGATGTCATAATCAAGTTAAGATGACACGAATAACTCTTCTGAAACCAAAAAACTTAATGCTACCGACACTAAACCACNTAGATCTACATTGAATAAATTATACATGATTTCTTTCTAATATGCTCTATTCCAGGTTAGCAGAACAACCTCCAAGTTGATAAAAAGAGATGACATAATCAAGTTAAGATGACACGAATAACTCTTCTGAAACCAAAAAACTTAATGCTACCGACACTAAACCACCCGAACATACCATCCAACTATTGAAACCACAAAAAAAAGAAATTTTAAAAAGATTTATTATCATTTACAAATGAAAAGGCTTACCTTCCTAACATATTTTCATTCCAAAATTACTATGTTTTACCATGGACTTCATACAAAATAATGGGTATGCAACCAAGTAATCTGGCTTGAGCTCAAATTTATAAACAACACTTGAACATAGTTTGAAAAGCTAAATGTGATGGCATTAGCCAGCCTTGAATCATCTCTTTAGTTTAAGTTGGCTTGTCTAAGAAAAAATATTAAAAAAAAATATGTAAAAATTATTTGAATTCAAGTGTTAAATAAAAAAATATTAAAAATCCCTAAAATGTCAATTGCCCATTTTATCACTCATAATTTCTCATTCATTGTCCACTAATTACTCATTCCTTTCGCAACTCCATCATTGCTTACATTCTCCTTCATTTTCTCCCTTCGCAAGAAGAGAACTCGAACTATTGGATGTGAAGGGATAAAGGAGGTAAGGAGTAAACCAAAATTAACAGGAAAGGATCATTAAAAAGTCTACAAAATAGCATAACATCTAATATGGTCCTAAACAATTGATTGTGGGCAGTTACATCAAGATGAAAATAAATAGGTTGAACAGGGTTAATGATCTTTATTAAGCTTCCATCATCAATGGNATAAAAAAAAAATGTAAAAATTATTTGAATTCAAGTGTTTAATAAAAAAATATTAAAAATCCCTAAAATGTCAATTGCCCATTTTATCACTCATAATTTCTCATTCATTGTCCACTAATTACTCATTCCTTTCGGAACTCCATCATTGCTTACATTCTCCTTCATTTTCTCCCTTCGCAAGAAGAGAACTCGGACTATTGGATGTGAAGGGATAAAGGAGGTAAGGAGTAAACCAAAATTAACAGGAAAGGATCATTAAAAAGTTNTATGTATATATATGTACGTATGTATGTATATATATGTACGTATGTATATATAGGTATACGTATGTATGTATATATATGTACGTATGTATGTATATATATGTACGTATGTATATATATGTACGTATGTATATATATGTACGTATGTATATATATATATACACGTATGTATGTATATATATGTATGTACATACATACATATATATATCAAGGTACATACATACATACATATATATATATATATATCTATATGTATCTATGCATGTATGCATGCATGTATCTATGCATGTATGCATGTATGTATGTATCTATGTATGCATGTATGTATGTATCTATGTATGCATGTATGTATGTATCTATATATATATATATATATATATANTGACCTAAACCTCCAAAAAACTAATGAGATGGATGTCCATAAATTCAATGATAGAGAAGAAAGCATGGATGATGAGAAGATGGATTAGTTAATAAAGAAGATCGGATTACCCTCAGGTTTACTGTTTACGTGCCACAAACTTATTACGTCCATGCGTTACTTTTTAAAATAATTTGTTTAGCAAGCCTTTTGATCCTGTAATGCTGTGAACCTTGAAAGCTTATCTTGTCTAACATACTATAATATGACGATTATCATTTTCTATACTTCTACACTATTTCTTATAATTATATAAAACTATAATTTGGATATAATTATTTATTTATTGGCGCTCCACTTTGCTCAAGCAAGTGGCTAGAATGCTCCACTTTACACGATTGAAAATACTCAGCATGTATCAACATTGTTGCAGAGGTACATATTTTGTATTGCATTTAACAAATATTACTTGTAAGGTATAATTGAGTGAGATATCAATATTCTCTTAGAGTTTGGTTTGATTAATTTGATTTTTCTATAATTTAATGAAGTTTTCTGTCTTTATATTATGCTGAGCACAATATATGCCTTTCGAAGAGATTTGATGTTTGTTTTAGCTCGGTTGATTTTATTTATTTTTATTGGTTTAAATAAACATATCATCTAATTTGAATTTTATTATTATTTTCTCAAAAGCTTAAAATAAGTAGTTCTGTTTTTTAATTTCCTTACTATTTTAGTTTTGTTTTCTTAGTATTTTGTCCAACTTCAATAAATAGCAGTGATTGATTTAAATCTAGAAGGTTAATGATCTATTTGATTATTAAGTTACCAACCCTGCAGGAATATATAAATTTGATTCTTGAAATTTGAACTGAACATCATTATAATTAATTTTCTTAGATGACGATATTTTGATATTTTTTAATTAATATTTTGAAAATATGATCGATTTTAGTGATCCTAATATATTTAATAACAATATATATATATNAAAAAAATGAAGGATTTAAAAACCAATGCAATCTAATGATATCCCAATAGTAGTGTGAAAATGTTTAGGGGATTTAAGAATTTTTTGGTTTACCAAATTAGTTAGCATTATTTTAAAAATTAAAAAAAAAGATGTCTGAGAAGTGTAAGAAGAGTATTTTAGTCCCTATTTTTTAAGAATAAATGAAATGCACAAGACTGCAAATTATAGAGATATTGTTAATGTGTCATACATAAAATTATGGAAGAAAGTAATTGAAAATAGGTTAAAACATGATACAAAATTTTCTCAAAATCAATTTAGATTTATTCTAGACAAGTCTACTACTGAAGCTATACATTTATTTTGAGGTTTGATGGAGAAGTACAGAGACTGTAAAGAGCATCTACATATGGTTTTTGTTGATTTAGAAGAAGCTTATGATAAAGTACTAAGAGAAATATTTTAGAGTTCTAGAAAAGGAAGATTATAATATGACTTATATCAAGTCATTAAAGATATGTATACTAGAGGTGTTACTCTTATTTGAATAAAAGGAGGATTGATCAAGTATTTTCCTATTTCAGTTGGATTACATAAGGGATCTGCTTTAAGCTCATATCTTTTTGTTTTAGTTATGGATGTTCTTACTAGAAATTTATAGTAGGATGTATCTTGGTGTATGTTTTTGCTAATGGTATCTTTCTGGTGAATAAACTCGAGAAATAGTTCAAGAAAAAACTTGAATTATGGATGTTAATTTTAAAGTTTAAAGACTTTTGTTTGAGTAAATATAAAACTGAATACTTATAATATAATTTAATTAGTAGTAGATCTAGTGGCACGATTGTAATAATGGGTGAACAAGTCATTAAAAGAAGTGAACTTTTTAGATATCTCCGGCTAATTGTTCAAAGTTTTGGTAATATAGACGAGCATATTATTAGTAGAATTCAAGTTGGATGATTGAAGTGAAGGAATGCATTAGAACTATTGTGTGATAGAAAAGTACCATTTAGACTTTTTTTTAAAAAGTTATAAGATGGAGGTGAAGCCTGCAATGCTTAATGGTGCAAAATGTTGTCCTATAAAAGAGACACATAAAACTAAGTTAAGTGTTGTTGAGCTAGGTGAATGAGTTACTTTACACTTAGAGACAAAATGCGAAACGAATATATCCTTGCAAATGTTGGTTTAACTTCAGTGGGAAACAATATTAGAGATAATCATCTTGGATGATTTGGTCATACTAAATGTCGACCATCTGATGATCTTGTTAGGAGGTTAGATGTTTTATATATGACTTTTGGCAAGAAAGGTAGAGGTAGACCTAAAAAGACTTAAGTGTGTTGTATAAAAAATGAACTTAAACTATTAGAATTAAATGAAAATATGACGCTCAATAGGACACAATGGAGAAAAAATGATTCATGTAGCTGGCCCCACTTAGTGGGATAAAGGCTGTGTTGTTGTTGTTGTTGCTATTGACATAATTTCTTTTAGAATTTAAGGTGTTCTGCTTATTTGAGAGATCTCAATTCCCAAGAAATAATGCAACAATATAAAGTCATTCATTTCATCATGATTGTTAATTAGAATTACTAAAAGAATAAAGTATCAGCATGAAGATAAACATGCTTGCAATTTGATATGTTAAACTTATTAAGAATGTTCTTGACATAAATTTTATCTAGAAATATAGGGTTATCATATCTCCTTTAGGAAGCACTGGGATATAGGGGTAGCATGACTTTATTGGTCATTGTTGAAGTTATAATTGCAACGCAGAATAAATGATTAGCAAGAAAATAACTTATTTAGTTATGATTGATCATAGAATCTGAAATAAGATCGCTGTAAAAATTATAATTATTTTTTAAGAATCACATCAAGAGATCTGCATTTCATAATAAAAATGCCTTTGATCTTGTAAAGGAAATATGAAAGATGAGTATTAAACTTTTGTACCAATTGGCCTAATTCATGAATTAGAAGCAAAATTTGATCCTATTGTGAACAATGGAATGTAGCAAAGTTAGTTGGAAATTTTATTTATGTTGCACATACAAGGCCAAAGATCATCATTATATTTTGTTAATTGAGGCAAGTGTTGTGAAAAATGAGACGAAAATAAAGCGAAAAAATCAAATTGAGAAAATATAATGATAATCTTACGAAAAAATCAAATCGCAAATCAAAAGAACACAAATTTACGTGGTTCGACAAATTGTCTATGTCCACGGAGTTGTAGAGGATTTTATTTCTTCAGGGAAAACATCAGTCGATCACCTCGACGATTACAAGAAAGCTTTCCCTCTCTTCTCTCTCTTCTCCTTCGACCTACTCTCTCCTCCTTTTCCCGTGAGCCACTGAAGAAGAACGAACCGCAGGGAAGAAAGAAGTCATAACTGCAAGCAAATCGCAGAAGAGACAGAGGGAGAACAAGGAACATTACAAATTTTTTTTCTTCGTCGTGAGCCAATGCCTTATATAGAATTGCAAAGAGAAGAGTAGCCACTATTTAATCTAATTTCTTCTGCAAGCATTTAATGGTGGCGTGCAAACATTTAATGGTGGCGTGCAATCATTCAATTTCTACAAGTGGACCTGAGCTCCACTAAACCTAACAATTCTCTCAATTTGAGACATGTACATTGGCTGCACCGTTGTTCTCCTCAAATTTGATATCCTCCACCTTTGTAACTCAAATATCTGTCTTCATGCTAAAAGACCAACTGAAGTCGAGCATAACTTCAGTTTTTCAAGCGTACACCCTTCGTCAACATAGCAGGGTTCTTGCTTCCACAAACTTTCTCAAGTAACAAATGTTTTTCATCTAGCAATGATCGAATGAAGTGATACTTGATCTGAACGTGCTTGGTCCTGGATTGAAATGCTGGATTCCTGACAAAGAACATAACGCTCTGACTATCGCTGTAGAGAATGCATTTTCGAACCTCCTTACCCAATTCTTCAAGAAACTCTGCAGTCATACCATCTTCTTTGTAACTTCTAACACTGCGATGTACTCAGCTTCTGTAGTGAGTGAAACTGTCTTCTGTAGATTTGAGCCCCATGAAACTGTAGTACTCCCAAGAGTATAAACATAACTTGTAGTACTCTTCCTACTGTCAATGTCTCCAGCCAAATTTGCATCAACATAGCCTTGTACTTCCAAGATTTTTCTTGAGAAACACAAACAGGTTTCTGAAAAATTTCTTAGGTATCTCAAGATCCACTTCACAACTTCCCAATGTTCTTTTCCGGATTACTCATGTATCTACTCACAACTCTCACTGCCTGGGCAATATCTAGTCCAGTATAGACCATAACATATATAAGTGAACCAATAGTTGAAGCGTAAGGAACCTTACTCATGTAGTCTTGTTCCACCTCTAACTTGGTTGGCTGATTTTTGCTGAGTTTGAAATGTCTGCCCAAAGGTGTGCCAACTAGTTTAGCTTTATCCATATTGAATATGCAAAACACCTTTTTCACATATTCCGCCTGTGAAAGCCTCAACATGCCTCTAACTTTGTCTTTGACAATCCTCATACCAAGGATTTACTTTGTTGCTCCCAAATCCTTCACTACAAAGTGCTCTGACATCTGTCTCTTCAGATTATTGATTTCATCAATACTAGCCCCTGAAATAAGCATATCATCCACATACAACAACAAGATGATATAGGAATTGTCAAAGTATATGACATACCAACAATGATCTGTATGACATCTGTTGTACCTTGCATTTTGCATGAAATTATCAAACTTCTTGTACCACTGTCTAGGAGCTTGCTTCAGGTCATACAAGCTCTTCTTCAGTCTGTAAATTGAGTCATGCTGCCCCTATACCATGAACCCCTCAAGCTGGCACATGTAGATGTATTCTTCAAGGTTTCCATGAAGAAAAGCTGTCTTCACATCTAACTGCTTAAGAAACAGATCTTCAGTAATAACCATAGCCAGTACAATCCTGATGGTTCAGAGCTTCATCACAGGAGGAAATATCTCATAGTAATCAATGCCTTGATTCTGCTGAAAGACTTTTATAACAAGTATAGTCTTGTACATATTGTTATCATCAAACTCTGTCTTCATCTGGTATACCCACTTGTTGTGCAATGTCTTCTTCTCTGGTGGAAGTTTTGTCAGCTCCCATATTTGATTTATCAGCAGAGAATTCATCTCCTCCTTCATGACTAGCTCCCACTTGCTAGAATTTTTATTTGTTAAGGTTTCTTCATAGCTTTGTGGCTCTCCACCATCTGTCAGTAGGATATAGTTCAAAGTTGGCGAGTAACGCTGTGGAGAATGTCTGCTCTTGACTGCCTTACGAACTATAGCCGGAGTAGTGAATGACTCTGAACTTGGTCAAGGAATAATAGGAATGGGTGCCCCAGACTCACTCTCCTCGTCACTTACATCTCTGCCCTGTACCGTGACCTTTGATAGATTGTCAAACCTTACGAACTCCGATTCCTGAGGAGCTGCTTCAAAATTTGTATTAGTTTTGTCCTTGTACATCATCTTGTCATTAAAAATCACATTTCTGCTTCTGATAATCTCCTGATCCTGATCATCCCAGAAACGATAATCAAATGTTTTGTTTCCATAGCCATTGAAATAATATTTCTTTGACTTAACTTCAAGCTTGCTATGAGCATCAGGATTGATTGAGACATAAGAAAGACAACAAAAAGTCTTAAGATGAGAAAATTTAACATTTTTGTCATTCCAGACCTCCTCAGGTAATTCACAGTTTAATATGACAAATGACCCCCTGCTGATCAAGTAAATTGTAGTGTTGACCGCATCTGCCCATAAAGTTAGTGGTAGTCCAGAGCGCAATCTCATGCTTCTGACACGCTCATTGAAGGTCCTATTCATCCGCTCAACAACTCCATTTTGTTGTGGTGCCCCGGAATGGTCTTCTTCATTCTGATACCCTGGGTTGCACAGTACTCCTTGAATCTACCGTCAATATACTCACCACCATTGTTAGACCTCAAACATTTCAGTTTTAAGCTTATCTCTGTCTCAATCATGGTCTTCCAAGTTTTGGACACATTAAATACATCAGATTTATGCTTCAAGAAATAAACTCATATCTTTTTGTTGAGGTCATTTATGAATGTCACGTAGTAGCGAGAGCCTCCAAGAGATGCCACTGGGGAATGTCCCCACATATCGTTGTGTATAGGTTCCTATTTTCTTGCCTTTGGAGCTCAGCCACTTTTCAGGAAACTGACCTTCTTCTTTTTTACCATAATGTAACTTTCGAACATGCTGATATTAACAGACTTCAGTTTGAGTAGCTTGTCTCTGGACTGAAGTTCTTTCATGCCTCTCTGACTCATGTGTCCAAGCCTGCAATGCCACATGTTTGTTGTGCTCTCTGCAACTGTAGTATCAATATTGCTATTTAAATCAATAGTCATATACAATGTGCCAGTTTTCTTTCCTTGAGTCAGTATCAGCACTCCTTCAGTGACCTTCCAAGTGCTATCTGAGAATACTACTGAATGCCCTCATTCATCGAGCTGCCCAACAGAAATTAGATTCCTTTTCACCTCAGGAATGTGTTTGATCTTTCGCAAGATCCATTTGTTTTTGTTAAGGAGTGTAATTTCAACATATCGCATCCCCAACACGTTCAAAGTTTCTCCATCAGTCAGGTACACCTTCCCAAAGTCACCTATAACAAAGTTTCACATTAACTCCTGGGAAGATGTATGGAAAAAAGCTCCCGAGTCTAGTATTCAGTCATCAACAGAGCTGTGAACTGCAAGCAATAGTGCATCTTGCACTTCTTCAGTTACAACATTAGCACTGATGTTATCCGTCTTCTTAAGATTTTTGCAATTCTTTTTTTTATGTGGCCAGCTTTGCCACAATTTTAGCAGGTTGCTTGTTGATCAGACTTTGACTTGCTCTTGTCTCTGTGCTTTGATTTTGATCTTCCTTTGTTTGAGTTTTTGTCCTGTGATCTCTCTGGAATCAACATTCAGTGTTGAACTCAAACTCGAGGTCTCGCCATAATCATTCATGCACATATTCTCAGTCAAAATCAAATCACAAATATCATCATATTTTAACTTAAATTTACCTGCAGAGTTGTTAAATGTCACTCTTATGACTTTCTATCTATTTAGCAATGAAGTCAACAATATCATGACACGTATCTCATCGTCAAAATCAATTTCAACAGATGACAATTAATTTGTGATGATATTGAAATCATTCAGATGCTGAACGACAAACATATCTTCTGTCATCTTTAAGTTGAATTATTTTTTCATCAAGTGCATATTATTGTTCGGTTATGGTTTTTCATACATACATGATAAAACTGTCATGAGATCTGCAATTGTCCTCTCCTTGATGACGTTGTGGACAACAAATCTCTACAGAGTTAATCAAATAACCCCTAGAACCTGTCGATCCAACAGATTCCAATCAGCCTCATCCATTTTCTCCGGTCACTTTCACAGTAACAGAAAATGAAGTTTCTCCCATAGAGGTAGTCCTCTATCTGCATCCTCTAGTAACCAAAATCTGTGTCGTAGAACTTCTCAATCCCCGAAACCTTCACTTCGTCTCTGATTATTGTTCATCCTTAGATCCAAAACCACATCTCTGATACCAATTGTTGTGAAAAAAGCAAAGACAATAAAGCAAAAAAATCGGATCTAGAAAAATTCGCAAATCAACAAAACACAAATTTACGTGATTCGACAAATTGCATACATCCACGAAGTTGCAAAGGATTTTATTTCTTTTGGAAATGCACCCGTCGATCACCTCGAAGATTACAAGAAAACTCTCTCTTATCCTTCGATTTCCTCTCTCCTTTACTCGTGAGCCACCAAAGAAGAACGAACCGCAGGGACGAAAGAAGTCCGCACCGCAAGCAAATTGCAGAAGAGATAGAGGGAGAACTTGGAATCTTACAATTTCTTTTTCTTCGTTGTGAGCCAACACCTTATATAGACTTGCAGAGAGGAGAGCAACCACTATTTAATCCAATTTCTTCTGCAAACATTTAATGGTGGCATGAAAGCATTTAATGGTAGCGTGCATGCATTTAATTTCTACAAGTAGACCTGAGCTCCACTAAATCTAACAGCAAGTTAATTCATGGATGACATCAAAGAAATTTCACTTAAAAGCTGTTAAACATGGAATATGACTTTTAAACTTTGCTTGTATACCAATTAACCTAAATTATAAATTAAAAGAAAAATAACCTTGTTAACCATCAGAAGAAGTTCGAAGCAAGCTGGGGATGGAGGCACAATTGCACAAGTAGGGTCTACAAATACATAATACAATCCAAACTACCCATAGCCAAAGAGTTACTCTTTGTGGAAATGACAAAATTTTGTACACCAGTGCGGGTGATGACTGTCTCATGAGTGAAGAAGTAAAATCTAGCATACAGGTCATAAGCCAAAACTTATTAAAAAAATTAGTATTTTTCTATTTATTTTAGAAATAATTATGTGTTTTCTTTTATGTTGATATAAATATTTANAAATATATCTATGCAAATGTTGGTTTAACTTCAGTGGGAAACAAGATTAGAGATAATCATCTTGGATGATTTGGTCATACTAAATGTCGACCATCTAATGATCTTGTTAGGAGGTTAGATGTTTTATATATGACTTTTGGCAAGAAAGGTAGAGGTAGACCTAAAAAGACTTAAGTGTGTTGTATAAAAAATGAACTTAAACTATTAGAATTAAATGAAAATATGACGCTCAATAGGACATAATGGAGAAAAAAATGATTCATGTAGCTGGCCCCACTTAATGGGATAAAGGCTTTGTTGTTGTTGCTATTGACATAATTTCTTTTAGAATTTAAGGTGTTCTGCTTATTTGAGAGATCTCAATTCCCAAGAAATAATGCAACAATATAAAGTCATTCATTTCATCATGATTGTTAATTAGAATTACTAAAAGAATAAAGTATCAACATGAAGATAAACATGCTTGCAATTTGATATGTTAAACTTATTAAGAATGTTCTTGACACAAATTTTATCTAGAAATAAAGATATTTCTAAAAATTGAGCAAGGATTAGGGTTATCAGATCTCCTTCAGGAAGCACTGGGATATAGGGGTAGCATGACTTTATTGGTCATTGTTGAAGCTATAATTGCAACGCAGAATAAATGATTAGCAAGAAAATAGCTTATTTAGTTATGATTGATCATAGAATCTGAAATAAGATTGCTGCAAAAATTATAATTATTTTTTAAGAATCACATCAAGAGATCTGCATTTCATAATAAAAATGCCTTTGATCTTGTAAAGGAAATATGAAAGATGAGTATTAAACTTTTGTACCAATTGGCCTAATTCATGAATTAGAAGCAAAATTTGATCCTATTGTGATGGAATGTAGCAAAGTTAGTTGGAAATTTTATTTATGTTGCACATACAAGGCCAAAGATCATCATTATATTTTGTTAATTGAGGCAAGTGTTGTGAAAAATGCGACGAAAATAAATTGAAAAAATCAGATTGAGAAAATATAATGATAATCTTACGAAAAAATCAAATCGCAAATCAAAAGAACACAAATTTACGTGGTTNAGCCAAAGATCATCATTATATTTTGTTAATTGAGGCATGAGTTGTGAAAAATGCGACGAAAATAAAGTGAAAAAATTAGATTGAGAAAATATAATGATAATCTTACAAAAAAATCAAATCACAAATCAAAAGAACACAAATTTACGTGGTTCGACAAATTGTCTATGTCCACGAAGTTGTAGAGGATTTTATTTCTTTAGGGAAAACACCAGTCGATCACCTCGATGATTACAAGAAAACTCTCTCTTTTCCTTCGATTTCCTCTCTCCTTTACTCGCGAGCCACCGAATAAGAACGAATCACAGGGACGAAAGAAGTCCTCACCGCAAGCAAATTGTAGAAGAGATAGAGGAAGAACTTGGAATCTGACAATTTCTTTTTCTTCGTTGTGAGCCAACACCTTATATAGACTTGCAGAGAGGAGAGCAACCACTATTTAATCCAATTTCTTCTGCAAGCATTTAATGGTGGCGTGAAAGCATTTAATGGTGGCGTGCATGCATTTAATTTCTACAAGTGGGCATGAGCTCCACTAAACCTAATAGCAAGTTAATTCATGGATGACATCAAAGAAATTTCACTTGAAAACTGTTAANCGGTGGCGTGCAGCATTTAATTTCTACAAGTGGACCTGAGCTCCACTAAACCTAATAGCAAGTTAATTCATGGATGACATCAAAGAAATTTCACTTGAAAACTGTTAAACATGGAAGATGACTTTTAAACTTTGCTTGTATACCAATTAACCTAAATTATAAATTAAAAGAAAATAACCATGTTAATCATCAGAAGAAGTTAGAAGTGGGGATGGAGGCACAATTGCACAAGTAGGGTCTATACAAATACATAATACAATCCGAACTACCCATAGCCANTTGTTAATCATCAGAAGAAGATAGAAGCAAGCTGGGGATGGAGGCACAATTGCACAAGTAGGGTCTATACAAATACATAATACAATCCGAACTACCCATAGCCAAAGAGTCACTCTTTGTGGAAATGACAAAATCTTGTACACCAGTGCGGGTGATGACTGTCTCATGAGTGAAGAAATCAAATCTAGCATACAGGTCATAAGCCAAAACTTATTAAAAAAAATTAGTATTTTTCTATTTATTTTAGAAATAATTATGTGTTTTCTTTTATGTTGATATAAATATTTAAACCTTAGAGTTGTTTTAAATTTTTATAAACATTTAAGGCTTTTGATTGGAAGGGAATAATATATTTGGAGAGGTGGTTGGGGATTGAACAAAGATAAAAGTTCACTTGAGGTATTTTGCAACACACTATGCTTGATTTTATTTCAAAGAAAACTTATTAATCTTGTAATAGTATGAAAAAGATAAAAGACGAGGATAATAAAATACTTATAAAAGGCAACATCGAAGTATAAATAATATTGAAATTTTAAAAAATTAATTGAAAGGATTAAAAGATTAAATTATTATTATTATTTTAATATTAATACTAANGTTTTGATTGGAAGGGAATAATATATTTGGAGAGGTGGTTGGGGATTGAACAGAGATAAAATTTCACTTGAGGTATTTTGCTACACACTATGCTTGATTTTATTTCAAAGAAAACTTATTAATCTTGTAATAGTATGAATAAGATAAAAGACGAGGATAATGAAATACTTATAAAAGGCAACATCGAAGTATAAATAATTTTGAAATTTTAAAAAATTAATTGAAAGGATTAAAAGATTAAATTATTATTATTATTTTAATATTAATACTAACTTGTCTTTTGATATAATAATTATTTTGAAAATTTAGGTTCTTCTGAAAATTAAAATGAAAATTGCAAAAAAAAAAATGTTAGGTGAAAGTGATACAATAATAANCATAAATTGAAGTTCATATGTCAGAAATATAAATAAATAGAAATTAAGCGGTATGTATGTAAATCTTTCTTATATGGCTAAGCTTACAAGGAAGCTTTAGTTTTCAAAAGAAGACCAACTGCCATCCAACTGTGACTTCAAATTCGCAATCCCCAGTCAATTATAAACTTCTAGACGCAAAAACTATAAAACTTATCTATTTCTTAATCTTCTATTCTGCTCATGCTTACTTTTATTACCTAGTGAAGGGCTGGAACTTCACCATTGAAACGAATTTAATAATAGTTGCAGGATGTGCGATGATAGGAATCAATGACCCCAAAAATAAAATAAAGTAGTACATATCTTATGAATTTTCAATATTTAAAAGGATTTTACCAACCTAAAATTCATTGCACACATGCAAACAATTACAATGTCTTCACAAAAATTATTCCAACAATTTTATTCTTTAAAGTTATAACATGCAAGAATTTTAATTGAAATCTACAACAATAACATACAAGTAGGGCTGTAAACGAGCCGAGCCTGAGCGAGCTCAGTCTTGGCTCGTGTTCGGCTCGTTCGAAATCAGCTCGTGTTCGAAATCGGCTCGTGTTTGAAATGGTTCGTGAACAGTGTTATGCAGATCTGTACGTAAAATGTAGTGCAGATTTAATGTAGTGCAGATCTGTACGTAAAATGTACAGATCTGCACTACATTATAAAAAGCTAGAATTGCATCTCTTTATTTATATTTATGTAGTTATTTATTCATTCAAGGAATCGATACACCTAAGTTGCATAATTGAACTGAGGCACATGCTCATGAGCTTAGGTCCCGATCTCGGGGCCAGCCAGTACTGTATAATTAATTAACCATCCCCATTCTTCTTAATCTCTTCTCTAAACATTTTTAATTTCTTAATTATCTTTTTGTTTCTTATCTTAACGTTCAGTCACCATCATGCAATAGAGCTTTGTAAGCACAATCTGAGACCATTATTATACTGCGATAGAGATTTTGTCAGCTATTGAATTGGCAATTTTGTAGTTTTGGTTGCCGTGTGTATTGTGGTGGGACCCATTTGATACATGACGCCACACTATTGGACTCTGGACGTAAGTTACGTCTGGAGTTTGGATGTAATATTTTCTCTATGTGCACGGACCAGGTATAACGTTTTCTTCATACATATAAATGCATGCACAAGGGATTAAAACTAAACACGTAGAAGTAGAAATAATGATAGACACGACAGACAAACTCAACTGGGGTTTGATCCAAGGATATTGTTGGTTGACTNTAAAAAAATAAATATTATTACTGAAAATAAATAGGGATTAAAATTAAACACGTTGAAGTAGAAATAATGATAGACACGACAGACAAACTCAACTGGGGTTTGATCCAAGGATATTGTTGGTTGACTGGGGGGTTGTAGGTGGCTGGCGCTTTCTCTCTTATTGATAATGTCTTCACAGATCTTAAGATGGGAGAACTTNAAAAAAATTAATTGAAAGGATTAAAAGATTAAATTATTATTATTTTTTTTAATATTAATACTAACTTGTTTTTTGATATACTAATTATTCTGAAACTTTAGGTTCTTCTGAAAATTAAAATGAAAATTGCAAAAAAAAAAATGTTAGGTGAAAGTGATACAATAACAAAAAAATAAATATTATTACTGAAAAATAAATTGGGATTAAAACTAAACACGTTGAAGTAGAAATAATGATAGACACGACAGACAAACTCAACAGGGGTTTGATCCAAGGATATTGTTGGTTGACTAGGGGGGGTTGTAGGTGGCTGGCGCTTTCTCTCTTATTGATAATATCTTCACAGATCTTAAGATGGAAGAACTTNTAATCACTGGTAGATAAATAAAATGCGCAATTAATTTATTAATCCTCATTTTAAAATAAATTTACTGAATGAAATGACTTAAATTATATTTTGATTTGGGAGGGAAACCAAATATTCTGAGTGCTCCCCTCAATCTAAACACTAACATGACTTCTATTNCAAAGCTTGCACGAAGGGATATGACGAGTTATTTATTCATTTAATTAATCACTGGTAGGTAAATAAAATGCGCAATTAATTTACTAATCCTCATTTTAAAATAAATTTACTGAATGAAATGACTTAAATTATATTCTGATTTGGGAGGGAAACCAAATATTCTGAGTGCTCCCCTCAATCTAAACACTAACATGACTTCTATTTTGTTCTCTTCTCGTCTCCTAAATGAAAATTATATTTTTATAAGGGCTTAAGCGACAAATGAATTGCCTATCACACTTGTTGATGTAATATTTAAATATGATTCTTATATTATCAACTGTTTATATATTTTTTATACGAGAAGCCCATGAATAACAAAGCACTTATTTAAACATAATTGAAGCTAAGTTTGTCGGCTTGGATGACATTTAACTATAGTCTAAATAAGGAATCAGTGAATCTAAGATTCGGGATTAGTTCAATGTAATGGGGGGTGTCCATGAAATCAAAACATTTGCAAGTTGTGATTTTTAAAATTTTAATATCCCAAATAGGGCTGTTAAAACGGCTCGTGTTCGGCTCGTTAAGAAGCTCGTGTTCTGTCGTTCGTTAAGTTAACGTGCTGAACACAAACAAAAAATTTGTTCGTTTGTGTTCGACTCATTTTGGCTCCAAATACTACTCGTCAATTAGATATATGTATATACATTGATGAGCATTATTTTTAAAAAATTCAATTGACTACAAGGTTACAAAGATTTATAATCAGTTAAAATTATTAATAAAGAAGATAGAAAAAAATATTAAATTAGATTCAAATTATGTTTTAATATAAATAATAATTTTCAAATCTTATCCCAACCCAACAACATATAACTACATGATAAGGGATGTCAACACGACTTTTTGTTCGTGAACAGCTCGTGTTTGGCTCGCCAAGCAAACAAGCCGAACAAGAACACANCTATCTCATCTTTAGCATTTGAAGTATTAGTAGTGCCAGGTATCATAACCTCGAATTTCCTTACAATGCCCAAAGAAATGCCAAACACGCCTTTAACAACATTGATCAACCTTAACTCTTTATGCCATGATAATGCACTTGCAAAACCTAGCCAAGCACTCTACCAACAAAGCAAGATAGCAAAATATGCCGGCTTAGCTTGAATATGCGCTCTAAAAACCTTGGCGTTGAAAATTTAATATCTAATATTAAAGACACAGCAATTCGATCATCAAAGCAATATTTCTACTTGGGTTTCACTTAGATGTTTTTCATTTCATCTATTTGATTTTACATTAGTTTATTTTGGTGTAGCATACCTATGACAATGATTATTACATAGAACAAGTTGTGTTATCCAATGTTTATATTGATCTGATTCCATTCACTGTTCGTTTATTTCGTTATTCATTCATCCTCGGTCAAGGTAAAGGTTATCTACTTGTCTATTGTTGTTCCTAAGTTATTTTCATGTTGTTATTATGCACGGAAGACCTTCTCAAGCTGCTTATTGAGCTTCACAAATTTCTCCGGACATTTATCTTTATGGCATTCTTCATCTGCAAAACTTAGCGGCCATCTCATCAAAACGCTTGTTTTCACAGATCAACTTGACAACCCGATGCTAGCCATCAAAATCATCAGAGCCTACTCTGCTCTACTATCGCCAAATTTAGTGAGAACCCCAACATGAAAAGGGCGGTGGGACATCCAATCAGGCTGGGCAAATATACATAGAGATGATAAAGACAAGCCAGAGAGAGTTTTTTAACAGCTGACCTCTACACAATGTCGCGATGATGATAGAGAAACTCCACCAATCGGAGACACGCGTAGGCGGCAATCTGGCGAAAAACTGCATTAGAGTAGTTGCAAAAGCAAGGGCATAGTAGAAAACGAGTAGGGAATGCAAACCCTGAATCGGGAATCTCAGAGCCCATTCATATATGGTACGCAAGGGATTAAACTTTCGAGGTACCGCCATCCTTCAAAATTTTGTGAATTGTTTAACTTAATAAATAAATAAATAATTTAGGCTTTTATAAAATAATTTTCTTAAACTAAATTAACAAATATGATTAGAGATTGATGGCTAAACAATTATGATTTCTTCAAAGTTCATGAGAAGGAAAATATAAAATTAAATATGTTCAATGTTATTCATATTGTTACCGTACATAAAAAATATATTAGCGAGAATCTTGAGAAAATTTAACAATTCAAAAAAGAAGAATATGACGAAGATGGGCAAATGACAGAAAATTATGAAGCCCACTTATCCAATTAAGTGAAGCTATTCAAGCAAAGCCAGCAAGACCGAAACCGATCGATCCATGGGACAGACCAAAGATGATAGAATGATCTAAGATGATTCACTCAACCATAAACAAGACAAGCGCCACAGGAGAGCCGATCCCTAGCTTCTCTCACCATTCCAGGGTTGCCCAAAGACTCCTCATCAAGGGCTAAGGATCGGCGGCAGGTCGTATCAGCCAACCATAGCCGTTGATCCATACCGACNAACAGACCAAAGACGATAGAATGATCTAAGATGAGTCACTCAACCATAAACGAGACAAGCGCCACAGGAGAGCCGATCCCTAGCTTCTCTCACCATTCCAGGGATACCCAGAGACTCCTCATCAAGGGCTAAGGATCTGCGGCAGGTCGTATCAGCCAACCATAGCCGTTGATCCATACCGACNAGAACAGACCAAAGACAATAGAATGACCAAAGACGGTAGAATGATCTAAGATGAGTCACTCAACCATAAACGAGACAAGCGCCACAGGAGAGCCGATCCCTAGCTTCTCTCACCATTCCAGGGATACCCAGAGACTCCTCATCAAGGGCTAAGGATCTGCGGCAGGTCGTATCAGCCAACCATAGCCGTTGATCCATACCGACCAACTTCAAACGCCCGAGCTGATCCATACCAATTGAGTTCAACCGACGAAACTGGCCTTGCGACCTGAAGCCAATTAAGCTTAGCAAACTGAGCCAAAAAGTGTCTGGACAACAAACTCATAATGTAATGTACTAGAAATACTTAAAATGAGGACAAAAATGTGATATCAAAATATTGCACACATTTCTCTATAAATAGGGGAATCATTTTATATGAGAAAACCATTTCTAAACTTGCAATATTCCCAAAAAGATAAAACAGCAATATAAAACCTATAATTTTGAGAATAAGAAGAGTTATACCAAAACTGGGGATATATTTTGTAATCTTTACTGTTTGTTTTCACTCTAACAATGCATCTGCACCTGATGTGCACAAAACAATGGCTGTGAACTAAACATAAACCAACCAAAATTGCTCAACACAATTTTTGCTCATAACTTAGATCAATACTTGTACCACAAATACAGAAAAGAAAGAATGAATGAAAAAATCCTATGAAGACGCCAAGCCCTTCCTTTTCCTTTTTCTGCTGTTGCGGCCTTCATTGTCATTCTCTCTCTTGTTTAATTTATGAGATCTTCTTCCCTGCAAAAATTACAGCCGAACAAACAGAATATAACATTATTTTCAAGAATCTTGCCAATCTCTATGATTAAAAGTATCAATTTTGTTATGAGTGATGTTCCCCTCTACACTAGTGTGTCTCAACCAAAGAATTGAAAGGATATCTTGGTCAACCTGAGTAAACCATGAGAGATCCCACAAAACATGCATTACCTTCAAACAAACACCATGGAAACATACTACTTAAAAATCCCTTAAAACCCCTCCTCTACTCTCTCTTTCAAGGATTATACTTAATTTCTTAGTAACTTACGATCTTTATGATAACTAACATATACTATAAATAAAATGCAAAAGAATAGGAAAACAGTGAAGTAAACAAAACAAATGCCACAGTTTTATGGTGTGTGTGTGTGTGTGTGTGTGTGTGTATAATAGAGTTAGCCTTGAAGATGCAAAAGAATAGTATTTAGATNGTCTGAGAATGCGTATGCTATTGAGAAAAAGAAGCAATCAATGAGAATATAACATGAAAAACTTCGCAATTTCCAAAATCATAATAACATCATCAACCACAGTAAAAGTATCCACAAAGACAGCAATGGCAATAACTACAACAATCCCAACTGCAGTATTTACAACATCAAAGACCACAACAACCCTATAGGCTGATTAAAGAAGGATGTCTAGACAAATGTTTGATGAATTGAAGAGTCGAGTCCATTCTTTCAAGGATGAAGCCATCAAGAAAATGTTCAAGAATAATGCTTTTACGTGATGCATATAGTTGAAAAAATACATTGTTATATTCTCTTTTATTTGTTCCTTTCAGAGTTTGTTATAAATTTCAAGATTTGTTTAGCTTGAAATATATCTTGAGTGGATCTTGCAGAATTTATAAAAGTTTCCTTCTCATCCACAGTTGTCCGTCTTCACTAAAACAACATTAACTTCTTAGAATGATTTTTCATAGCTTTCATGGCATTGTTGTTTGGAGTTTTCTTAACTTAAAGGTATGCTGCATGTTCAAATTTTTATTAATCTTATTAAAGCCATGTTAGATTTCAATAATTTGGGGTTTAGCCAAAGTGGGTGTGCCAATTGATATGATGAGCTACCACTAAGCAAACCAACCGATGTTCCATGAGCTGCACAGTGTCTTACATTATTCACATATATATTAGGGTATTTCAGACATTTATTCACAGATAACTATAACACATTGCTTTCAAAACAAAAATTTTCAAACAATAGAACTACTCCTATAACAACAGCTTTTAAACAGTAGCCTTCACATTAATTTTTGAACCGAGTCTCGAACACAACCTTTACCTATTATAGTGGTTGCAGTTCTTTTTGTAGAAATTATTTGAGCACTTGTTTGTTCGACCACGTACTATTATGACTATTGAGAGATTCTTGGTTAATACTAACATCATTTGTTATAATGGTTTTTCTTGATTAACGAAATTCGGTGATAGTTTTATTATGAAAAAGTATTGGTGCAAATGATATTGTGAAGCGTCGTTGAGCCTCTTGAGAAATTGAATCAATTGATCTTCTTTCTCATCATGGTGCGCTATCATCCCAAATGTCTTGGGTTTTGGATAAGTAGATGAGAATATTACATGATATTAGGATCTATTAAATGCATAAAGATATTAACAGCATGAAAGGGAAAGCTAATACACATCTTACAACATTCAGTCTAATATATTATTACATTTAAAACTCTTTTGTTAATAGAATAATAGTCTTGGTGTGATGAGATATGCACGGCTGCAACTATCCTTCTGGTAACTGCAGACACAAATTATTTGAGTTGATAAAAACTGAATAATGCTAAATAATAAATTCTTTAGTTTTTTTTTTTTTACCAACTTTTTTTTTATTGGAATCTAAAGCTCTTCTTGGGTTTGGAATCTACCGTGTTTCCAAAATAGAAGGAAGTGGATTAGATTCTTATATGTTGGATGCACATCTCAAGCACGCAAGCAGGCATGCAGGCAAGCAGCCAGGTAAGTTATTAACTTGTTTGTATTTTTCTTTTGAAAATATCTAAATATATACCACCCATTTTCCATGTATTTGCATACCTAACGCCTAAGCTTAAATTTCTTACATATATGCTTTATGCATGGAAATGCATATTTCACACTATAAAAGTTATAGTTGTTATAATTTTGATGCGATATAAAGGATTTGGGTGGTTAAACATGGGTATGTATCATGATTTATTTTTTCTTCATTGTTGCATGAAAAAAATAAAATAAAAATAAAAATTAAATTCGAGCTGAGTGGTCAAGCTTCGTTACTTAAATTAACATTGGCATTCTCTTTCTTATACCTGTATTTTCAAACATTTATTTATTTATTTCAATTGTTACAATTCTATCCTTAATGCAATATGTTAACATTCCAACTTCCAAGAAAGTTTTATTCGGTCGCTAATCAAGCTTTATTGTATTATTCCTTGCTTAATGACACATTAAACCTAATTAATACACCCCCAACAATCAAATCTTTGCGTATATAATCACCCCCATCTTTAAATCATTTCATGCTCGAATCCCAACTCTAAGAACATGCAGCAATGGCTCACCACATCATTAATTGATTAATTAAGAAATGATACTAATCAATATACTAATCAGCATTAGTATCTTCGCATGTGATATAAAGCTTGCACGAAGGGATATGACGAGTTATTTATTCATTTAATGAATCACTTGTAGGCAAATAAAATATGCAATTAATTTATTAATCCTCATTTTAAAATAAATTTACTGAATGAAATGACTTAAATTTTATTTTGATTTGGGAGGGAAACCAAATATTCTGAGTGCTCCCCTCAATCTAAACACTAACATGACTTCTATTTTGTTCTCTTCTCGTCTCCTAAATGAAAATTATATTTTTATAAGGGCTTAAGCGACAGATGAATTTGTCTATCACACTTGTTGATGTAATATTTAAATATGATTCTTATATTATCAAACAAAGCACTTATTAAAACATAATTGAAGCTTAGTTTGTCGGCTTGGATGACATTTAACTATAGTCTAAATAAGGAATCAGTGAATCTAAGATTCGGGATTAGTTCAATGTAATGGGGGGTGTCCATGAAATCAAAACATTTGCAAGTTGTGATTCTTAAAATTTTAATGTCCCAAATAGGGCGGTTAAAACGGCTCGTATTCAGCTCGTTAAGAAGCTCGTTTTCGGTCGTTTGTTAAGTTAACGTGCCGAACACGAACAAAAATTTGTTCCTTTGTGTTCGATTAGTTTTGGCTCCACATACTACTCATCAATTAGATATATGTATATACATTGATGAGCATTATTTTTTAAAAATTTAATTGACTACAAGGTTACAAAGATTTATAATCAGTTAAAATTATTAATAAAGAAGATAGAAAAAAAATATTAAATTACATTCAAATTATGTTTTAATATAAATAATAATTTTCAAATCTTATCCCAACCCAACATCATATAGCTACGTGGTTAGGGTTGTCAAAACGACTTTTTGTTCGTGAACAGCTTGTGTTTGGTACGCTAAGCAAACGAGCCGAACAAGAACACACTTTTTGAGCTTGAAATATAAACGAGCTGAACGCGAGCCGAGTCTAGGCTTGCTCGTGTTCGGTTCGTTTATACCCATAATCTCAAAAAAGCATTTCAAGCAGGAATGAGTTCAAATAACTCGGTTTGAGCTGAACTTGTTTTGATTTTGACCCGGACCAAGCCGATTTTCAGATGAAACAAAACCAAACTCAATTTGAACTAGCTCACTTTGATTTCGAACGAGACCATTCGAGCAGACTTTGAGGCAACCCGGCTAGACTTGAATTTGGGTCGTTAATGGTGCTTGAGAAGGTGTATTTCATTCATTGTAACTTAAAATGGTGGAATTTTTTTATGATATGAAATTGGGGGGGGGTTATGAATGTGAAATGTAAGGTTTAGATGGTACGTATGTAAATGCATGGCAAGTGAGGGGTATGTATGTAAATGGCCCAAATAAATAAATAAAAATTAGGGCAGGCACTGCTCTCGCTAGTGATTATGTAGCAGCCAGAGCATTTATTCTTCCGAGTAGAAAGAGTAGGCGAAAGGCAAACATGTGCATTGGAGTATGTAGCTGCCTTTCCACATTTGAAATATTTATGATTATAATTGAGCTTTTAAAGGTTTTAGAGACTTCAGCGGTCCACTAAAAAGATGGGTGTCAATTTTTTTATATCAAATATTTAGGTGTTATTTGTGATCATTTTATTTATTTATTTATATTTTATATTAGAATAAAACATATTTATTAATGATAGTTATTTTTAAAAATGCTCAAAATATATAAATATTATTTTGATTATTCTTTAAAATATGCAAAATTATTTCTAAAATAAGCTTTGATGAGTGTTAAAATATTCACAGCAGTAAAGTGGTTGATTATCGTCTTAGTGTGGTATGAAGATTCAACACACGCTTAGAAAAGAGAAAATAATTAATAATGACACAGTTAACGTGGAAAATCTAGAGAGAAAAAAATCACGGGACATGATCCAGCTGAAGAGTCATGTTATAGAAAGATAATTACAATTGAAATCACTTGTCCCACAGGCGAAAAAAAAATACTAGGTTTCTCGAGTTACAACATTGATTGGTAGTGATTGACGACTTCTTGTTGGTGGTAGTTGACGATGGTTAGCGGTGAGCAACGACTGTCGGTGGTGATCGACGGTTGTAGGCGGTGGTCGACGACTGCCGACGGTGCTCGACGACAGCTGACAGCGCTCGACGACAGTTAATGTTGTCCGTGGCGGTTGGTGGGGGTCAACGGCGGTTGACAGTGGTCGCTTGCGGCAGGTGCTGTGCTGGACATCAATTTATTTTCAAAGCTTCAAGTTCTTTATCAAGTCCCAAGCTCTACTCATTCCTTCATGAGAGGGGTGAGACTTTATTAGTTACGGGTGTACTTAATATAAGAATATGAATCATTTTTATCAGACGACTCTGAGGGCTTCTCTCGATAGGACGACATTTGATGAATATTAGTAAGCTTTAATGATATCAGAATTGAGTAGCCTTGAGCTTGTTAGATTCATGTTGTCAAGACACTCGATTTGACTCTAGGCTCGTCAGAATCAACATTTGCTTGATCTTGTAAATGTGTACAAAAAACTTTCAAAAGTGATTTAATAGCTTGATCTAGCATTGATTTTATTCGGATTGGACCAACTTTGGTAACATTAGGTTCTTGTCAAGCCGATCAGTTTGACTATAAATTTGTTGAAATCAGAGTTTTTTTATCGAGGTTTGAACATTTTTTTGCTAAAAAAAGTCACATCAAAGTACATTTCATGCCTCGATATTCATACACCACAATAAAAATTTATTGGAGATGTATAAGTTTCCTTAGATTTGATATCTAACTATAAATCTAAAGAATTTTTTTTTTTTTGTTATGGCCCAAACTATTGTAAATATTTTTCAATGATTGTAAATGTGTTAAATTCTTTTGAACTTTATTTGATAAACTCTTGCGGATAATGCTGTGAAAAAAAAAGGTAAATATGATTATAATATCTGAGCCTTGTTCCCGAGATTTTGAAGCAACCCAAGTAAAAAAAGTCACTCTCAAGTCACGTGACATGTATTTGTTGGGGTGGGGGGATGTTACTACGATTATAAACTTTATGTTTGTTTTACTCCAAGAAAAAATAGGTGGTCCCCACATGCATGTGCGAAGTGGTCCCCGTTCGATCGATGCTCCGGCCTTCGCTTGATCTGATCTTGGCCGCACGCTTTACTGATGGACCACCCCGCAGGCTCCGGTCCTTTCCTGCCTGCAACCAGCATTTCGCTTTCTATTTCCAAGCCGAAAAAAAAAAGTTTTAAAATAAAATTTAACGGTGAATTTGAGGTGAAATATTTAATAGTTCTATTATTCATTAATTAAAAATAACTTTTAATAAGAAATAAAAAAAAAAGAAATAAAAAGCATTTTGGGCCCAGAAGCTAATTGGGAAAACTATTTTGGGGATATATTATAAATCTCTATCGCTATCATCCAGCTTCACCATTTCCTACCCACCGACCAATTAAAAGAAATGGAATCTTGGTAAATATATGTTAGGTAACTCATGCTACTACTATTATTATTATTATTATTTAATACAATAATTGATTGCATAACATTTAAACATGGTGTTAATAATTAAGATTCATTAAAATTTCAATATTTATATATATTTAATCCCTGAATCACATACTTAATGAATAGAATGTAATTAAGAAAAAAAAAAAGAGAGAAGGGATATCAAATAATAATACACTGTATATTATTCATTAGATAATTTATTTATTTATAAGAGGAGATGATATAATATAGTTATGTTATATTTTTACTCATACTTTAAAGAACTACGCATTATGTTATTTCTGATATTTTATATATACGAGAATGTTGTACAATTTCTTTCTTGCTTGGCCCGCTAAGCTTGATTGCATTTGGGTTGGTTGTATGGACTTGGTCGACTAAGCTTAGTTGGTGTGAGATGGCAGAATTAAGTTCGTCTTCTAGGGCTTGGCCGGTGTGTTGATCAGCTGATCTAGTTTGGTTGTCAAAACTTGATATTTGGTGAGAGGTTTCTGGGCGCCCTTGAGATTGTTGCACTTGTTAAGGAACTAAATTTTGCATTGGATCATGTATACTAAAAAATGATCTACACAAATCTCGATCAATCTGACGATACACGATAAAAGGGACAAAAATGCTCTTTGCTCTTATTTAAAGTGAGACTAAATATGTAATTTTCATTTTTTTTTGGTCCCCCCTATCTTCTATACATAATAGGGCTTTATGATGCATCCTCTCACTTGTAATAAATGGTTTTAGGGAATAAAAATGGGTTGGAGAGTCCGAAAACACCCCATTTCATGCGTCGCAGGAAGTCTTCCTCTCTCTCTCTCCCTTTTTCTTTGTCTCAATTCTCTCCCTCTTCTCGATCAATTGCTCTATTATTAGGGCACGATCTATTGGGCAAATTTGGATTTAACATCCTAAAATGAGGCGGAGAGCTCAGGAACAACTCATTTCACCCTATCAAGGAAGTCTTCCCGTTCTCATTCTCTCTCTCTCCTCTATCATCCTTGCTCGGTCTAACACTATTCCTTGGGCAAACCTACCAGACAAATTTTGATTCAACAGTTCTACTCTCATTTAGTGGTTAGCTCGATACCCTTTTGTCTCATTTTTATCTAGTGGCTCGTTCTTATATTATTTGGCTGTGTTTTGTGGTTATGTTAGCTTTAGCCTTGCTGGCTCAACTCGGGCAGATTCACTCAGTCTAAGTCTCATGATCTTTTATCCATATGCCTAACTTCAGAGTCTTCTATTTTAGGTTCTAGAATTATATATATATAATTTTACTCATCAAATAAAAAAAAATATAATTATTACATCATTTAAGTGATAATGCTGCAGGTGCACGCAACCCGAGGCACATGATTACAATATTTCTAAATATGTTTGGCGGAAGGCCTCACTTTCCTTTTACTAATTAAATTTAGTTTTAAGATTTAGAATGCAAATTGCTCTAAACTGCATGCCGATTAAAATTAGAAGGGATGGATGGGTTGGTGGTTCTGGTCAAAGTCAAACCAAAAGTTTCCCAACTCAGATCAACTAATAATGACAGCTACGCTATCTCGGCTACTACTCAGAGAGGCCTGTGCCCACTTTCTCATTCCCATTTACATAATTCATTTNAAGATTTAGAATACAAATTGCTCTAAACTGCATTCCAATTAAAATTAGAAGGGATGGATGCGTTGGTGGTTCTGGTCAAAGTCAAACAAAAAGCTTCCCAACTCAGATCAACTAATAATGATAGCTACGCTATCTCGGCTACTACTCAGAGAGGCCTGTGCCCACTTTCTCGTTCCCATTTACATAATTCATTTCACCAAAAATATTTCAATAATAGCTTCCTCGGCACGATATATTCATATTAAATGCACGAAAGCTTTTAATATTAAACAATCATGTTATTTATTTTCTTTATTCCGAGAAGGAAATGAGTAAATAAATTTATTAGGTCTGTTTTTTTACCTCTTCGTGGGTCGTGGGTTTATCGGTTCCCTTAAAATATGGGACTAAATAATGAACGTGCTGTTCATAGAAAGAATTTAATTTTATGGCACTGTTCTCTTTTGTAATATCTAATGGTGAGTGGCACAAAAGCAAGATTAAAATTTAAGCATCACGTGCACCTCACATGCCCAGTAAATGACTACTTCTCTTTTATCATTATATAGCTTATTTGAAGCTTTAGAAGTTATTTACAAGGTGGGTAAAATGGTTAAAATTGCAATTATTGTAACATATGAATGTCATCTCTAAGAAAATTGGTTATGGATGTAATAAATAAAGTTTAGATGTAAATGTTAAAATAGCCTTTTACTACTACTTGACAAATGTTTTGACATGTATATTACAGCACACACACGATTCTTTTATATTTACATATATTAAACATATTGTTTTAAACATATGAATGAAAATGTGTAGTTGTGCTCTTTTTGATGTGATATTAAAAATATAAAAATTATGTGTGTAAATATGAAAGTTTAGATGTGGGATATATAAATACATAGGAAATGTGTGGTATACATGTAAATTCCTCTATGTTTTTCTAAATTAACTTTGGAAACATGTTTGATTGTTTATTGTGATATTTGATACCCCCCATGTGCAGGTTACAACTGGATTTTCAAACAACTTGATCTCCAGATGATTGATATTAATTTATTTGACTTTTGATATAAAATAATGTTTGCTTTTGGTTATATTTATGACTACTTACATATCTATAATTATATGTTGAGGAAAAATGAATGAGAAAGAATAAGAAAAAGTTAACGGCACCATCTCCATTTTAAAATCATATTCTTGTAGGAAAATTTACATTTATACCAATGCTATTATTACTTTTTGCATTTATACATTCAAGTACTTAAATTTCCTTACTTACTTCCATCATGAACCTAGAATCCATACAACATCAGAATATATTTTTAAAAAAAATGCATTTCACTTTAAATAAATTGATACTAGTGATATTTTTAAACGATTTAAAAATTAAAATGTTGTATATATGTATATAAATATAAAGATTTAGGTGTTAGGTTATATTAGAATTAGATGGTAAGAATCTACTCCTTATCGTTTTAATATTTTGGAGATTTTTGAAACACACAGAAAATATGCAGCATACACTTTTCAGCTAGAACCAAAATTTTTTTTTAAACGAAGAAGTAATCAGTAAAGACATGTCAGATTATTTTTTTTTAGTGAGATATCCAATTTTAAATGTCAATATAAAATATAAAATTTTCTTGAATTTTTTGAAACTNAAAAAGTGATTACATTTGCAATCACTTGTCCCACAAGTGGGAAAAAGTTACTAGGTTTCTCGAGTTACAACATTGATTGCTAGTGATTGACAACTTCTTGTCGGTGGTAGTTGACGATGGTTAGCAGTGAGTAGCGACTGTCGGTGGCGATCGACAACTGTAGGCGATGGCCGACGGCTGTCGGCGATGCTCGACGACAGCCGACGGCGCTCGACGACAGTTAATGTTGTTCGTTGCAGTTGGTGGGGTTGATAGTGGTTCCTTGCGGCGGAAGCTGTGCTGGACTTCAATTTATTTTCAAAGCTTCAAGTTATTTCTCAAGTCCCAAGCTCTCCTCCTTCCTTCATGAGAGAGGAGAGACTTTATTATTTATGGGTGTAATTAATATAAGAATATGGATCATTTTTATCGGATGACTCTGAGGGCTTCCCTCGATCGGACGACATTTGATGAATACTAGTAAGCCTTAATGATATCAGAATTAAGTGACATCGAGCTTGTTGGATTCGTGTTGTCAAGACACTCGATTTGACTATAGGTTCGTTAGAATTAACATTCGTTTGACCTTGTAAATGCCTATAGAAAACTTTCAAAAGTGATTTAATAGCTTGATCTAGCTTTGATTTTATTCGGATTGGACCAACTTTGATAATATTGGGTTCTTCTTGTCAAACCAATCAATTTAACTATAAGTTTGTTGAAATTAGAGTTCTTCTGATTTCTTATCGAGATTTGAATATTTTTTGCTAAAAAAAGTCACACCAAGATCCATTTCATGCGCCAATGTTCATACACCATAATGAAAATTTATTGGAGGTGTATAAGTTTTCGTAGATTTGATATTTAACTATAAATCTAAAGAATTTTTTTTGTTATGGCCCAAAACTATTGTAAATATTTTTCAATGATTGTAAATGTATTAAATTCTTTTGAACTTCATTTGATAAACTCTTGTGGATAATGCTGTGAAAAAAAAAAAAAGTAAATATGATTATAATATTTGAGCCTTGTTCCCGAGATTTTGAAGCAACCGAAGTAAAAAAAGTCACTCTCAAGTCACGTGACATGTATTTGTTGGGGTGGGGGGATGCTACTACAATTGTAAACTTTATGTTTGTTTTACTCCAGGAAAAAATAGGTGGTCCCCGCATGCATGTGCGAAGTGGTCCCCGTTCGATCGATGCTTGGGCTTTCCGACAGGCTCCATCACACCGTCCATCTGTTTTGCTTGATCTGATCTTGGCCGCACGCTTTACTGATGGACCACCCCTCAGGCTCCGGTCCTTTCCTGCCTCCAACCAGCATTTCGCTTTCTATTTCCAAGCCGAAAAAAAGTTTTAAAATAAAATTTAACGGTGAATTTGAGGTGAAATATTTAATAATTCTTTTATTCATTAATTAAAAATTACTTTTAAGAAGAAATTAAAAAAAAATGAAATAAAATGCATTTTGGGCCCAGAAGGTGATTGGGAAAACTATTTTGGGAATATATTATAAATCTCTATCGCTATCATCCAGCTTCACCATTTCCTACCCACCGACCAATTAAAAGAAATGGAATCTTGGTAAATATATGTTAGGTAACTCATGCTACTATTATTATTATTATTATTATTATTATTATTATTATTATTATTATTATTAAATACAATAATTGATTGCATAACATTTAAACATGGTGTTAATAATTAAGATTCATTCAAATTTCAATATTTATATNGCAGGCTCTGGTCCTTTCCTGCTTCCAACCAGCATTTCGTTTCAATTTCCAAGCCGAAAAAAAAGTTTTAAAATAAATTTTAACGGTGAATTTGAGGTGAAACATTTAATAACTCTTTTATTCATTAATTAAAAATTACTTTTAAGAAGAAATTAAAAAAAAAATGAAATAAAATGCATTTTGGGCCCAGAAGCTGATTGGGAAAACTATTTTGGGAATATATTATAAATCTCTATCGCTATCATCCAGCTTCACCATTTCCTACCCACCGACCAATTAAAAGAAATGGAATCTTGGTAAATATATGTTAGGTAACTCATGCTACTATTATTATTATTATTATTATTATTATTATTTTTAAACACAATAATTGATTGCATAACATTTAAACATGGTGTTAATAATTAAGATTCATTCAAATTTCAATATTTATATATATTTAATCCGTGAATCACATACTTAATAAATAGAATGTAATTAAGAAAAAAAAAAGGGAAGTACGGGATAATAAATAATAATACACTGTATCTTATTCATTAGATAATTTATTTATTTATAAAAGGAGATGATATAATATAATGATGTTATATTTTTATTCATATTTTAAAAAACTTTGCATTATATTATTTCTGAAGTTTTATATATACGAGAATGTTGTACAGTTTGTTTCTGGCTTGGTCTGCCAAGCTTGATTGCATTTGTGCTGGTTGTATGGGCTTGGTCGACTAAGCTTAGTTGGTGTGAGATGGCGGAATTAAGTTCGTCTTCTAAGGCTTGGTTGGTATGTCAATCAGCTGATCTAATTTGGTTGTCGAAACTTGATCTCTGGTGAGAGGTTTATGGGCGCCCTTGAGATGGTTGCACTTGTTAAATAACTAAAATTTGCATTGGATCATGTATACTAAAAAATGATCTACACAAATCTCGATCAATCTGACGATACACGATAAAGGGACAAAAATGCTCTTTGCTTTCCTATTTAAAGTGAGACTAAGTATGTAATTTTCATTTTTTTTGTCCCTCCTATCTTCTATAAATAATAGGGCTTTATGATGTATGGGGGGACATTTGGCTCCTCTCACTTGTAATAAATGGTTTTAGGGAATGAAAATGGGCTGGAGAGTTCGGAAACACCCCATTTCATGCGTCGCAGGAAGTCTTCCTCTCTCTCTCTCTCTCTCTCTCTTTTTCTTTGTCTCAATTCTTTCCCTCTTCTCGATTATCTTTCCTCGGTCAATTGCCCTATTATTTCGGCATGACCTATTGGGCAAATTTGGATTCAATATCCTAAAATGAGGCGGAGAGCTCGGGAACAACTCATTTCACCCTATTAAGGAAGTCTTCCTCTTCTCATTCTCTCTCTCTCCTCTATCATCCTTGCTCGGTCTAACACTATTCCTCGGGCACACCTACCAGACAAATTTTGATTCAACAGTTCTACTCTCATTTGGTGGTTAGCTTGATACCCTTTTGTCTCATTTTTATCTAGTGGATTGTTCTTACATTATTTGGCCGTGTTTTGTGGTTATGTTAGCTTTAGTCTTGCTGGCTCAACTCGGGCAGATTCACTCAACGGGACATGCAAGTCTCAAGATCTTTTATCTGTAGGCCTAACTTCAGAGTCTTTTATTTTAGTTTCTAGAATTATATGTATATATATATATATATNTTTAGGGAATAAAAATGGGTTGGAGAGTTCGGAAACACCCCATTTCATGCGTCGCAGGAAGTCTCTCTCTCTCTCTCTCTCTCTCTCTCTCTCTCTCTCTTTGTCTCAATTCTCTCCCTCTTCTCGATCATCTTTTCCTCGGTCAATTGCCCTATTATTTCGGCATGTCCTATTGGGCAGATTTGGATTCAATATCCTAAAATGAGGCGGAGAGCTCGGGAACAACTCATTTCACCCTATTAAGGAAGTCTTNAGAGTGAAGAAGTCAAATCTAGCATACAGGTCATAAGCCAAAACTTATTAAAAAAAATTAGTATTTTTCTATTTATTTTAGAAATAATTATGTGTTTTCTTTTATGTTGATATAAATATTTAAACCTTAGAGTTGTTTTAAATTTTTATAAACATTTAAGGGTTTTGATTGGAAGGGAATAATATATTTGGAGAGGTGG